>BQNB010033250.1:6279-47365 GCA_026074375.1 Tanacetum coccineum
TTAGGTCTTGCCGGTTACTACCAACGATTTATCGAAGGCTTCTCTAGGATAGAGAAATCACTAACCAAATTGACTTAGAAAAATGTGAAATACAAATAGGAAGAGAAAGAAGATGAAGCATTTCAATTGTTACTGTAGAAACTTTATAGTACACCAATTTTTTCATTTCCCGAAGGAACGGAAAACTTCGTGGGTTATTGTGACGCTTCGCATAATGGATTAGGTACTATAGGGATGTAGAAGGAGAAGGTGATAGCTTAAGCCTCTTGACAACCGAAATTTCATAAGAAGAACTACATGACTCATAACCTAGAATTAAGAGCAATAGTGTTTACTCTTAAGTGTTAGGAACACTACATGTATGGCATGAAGTGTACCATGTTTACAAACCATAAGATTTTACATCACAGCCTAGATTAAAAGAATTGAACATGAGATAATGTAGATGGTTAAAATGGCTCAGTGATTACGATTAAGAGATTCGATATCACCCTGGAAAATCAAACATTGTAGCATATTCTCTAAGCATAAAGGAACTGACTAAGCCTCTTAGGGTGAGAGCCTTAGTGATGACCATTAATTCAAACCTACCGCCACAGATTCATAAGGCACAAGTAGAAACCTTCGAGAAAAAGAACGTTAAAGATGAGAACCTTCATGGTATGGACAAGGAGTTTGAGACTCATCTTGAAGGAACTCTCTACATTAGGAGCAAGAGTTGGTTACCACGCTTTAGAGACTTAAGAGAAATGACAATGTATGAGCCATACAAATCTAACTATTACATCCACTCTAGATCAGATAAGATACATCATAATCTTAAGTAGTTATACCAATGGCCCAACATGGAAGCAGGCATCGCCACCTATGTCAGTAAATGCTTGACATGTTTAAAGATAAAGGACGATTACTAGAGACGTCGGGTTTACTAGTACAACCAGAAATACCCCATTGGAAATGGTATGTTATAGTCATGGATTTATTCACAAGGCTACCAAAGACAACAAGCAGTTACGACACGACTTAGGTAATCGTGATCATCAAAAGGATTACGTTAACGCGAGACACAAACCTTTAGAATTTCAAGTTGGAGATAAGGTCAGGTATCACCTTGGAAAGGAGTGATGCATTTTGGCAAACGGGGAAAGCTTAACCCTCAATATATTAGACCTTTCAAGATCATTGCCAAAGTTGGAACCGTTGCCTATCGACTTGAACTCCCAAAGCAATTAAGCAGAGTTAATAGTACGTTTCACGTCTCGAACCTGAAGAAATGCCTATCCGATGAAACTCTTGCTATACCATTGGATGGGATCTAAATCGACGAGAAGCTTCACTTCATAGAAGAACCAGTCAAAATCATGGACCGTGAGGTCAAACATCTGAAGCAAAGCCGCATCCCTATCGTTAAGGTTTGCTGGAATCCAGGAGAGGTCCTGAGTCTACTTGGGAACGTGAAGATCAAATGCAGAAGAAGTATCCTCATCTCTTCGCCAACCCTGCACCCGTGGTAGATGTTGCGTCTTAAGCTTTTCCGACAAAGCTTTTCTAACAGGGAAAGGATGTCACACCCTATAAAAATTTCTAAGTTTCCGCCGTTGAATTTTCGTATTTCATTTTGACTTTTATGATTATGTGTAATTTTTACGTTTAGCCCGCGTGTATCTGAGAATCGTTACTGGAAGCATTCCGGGTTGCCAACAAATGTAGTCTTTCGACAATAGTCGTGTTTTTACGTTTCGGAGTGATATCTAAAATTTTAGATTTTATTTTAAAGTTATCACGCATTTTCAATTTTTGCGTATACCGTTAATGTTGTTTAAAAATATCAAGGTTGGAAGAAATATCTAGCCATAGGATTCCATGAGATAAATTAAAAGTTTAAAAACACCACTACCCCCTCCCCATTGTCCTTGTGTCATTCGATTTCCCTAACACCATCACCTCATTTCCTAAAAATTTGTAACTTTGTCCCCAAGATACATTGCATCTATTTCATCCTTATCTCATTCTCATTTTCACCAAAAACTCACACACACTTTCTCTCTTTCTCTCTTGTTTGTCCGCACCAAAGAACACATACACTCTCATAATTTTTCCATTTTGATCAAGATCATTTGAAGATTAGAGTATTTTAGGTTGATCCTTATAGTTATTTGGGTATTCTTAAACAACGTTTGGGTTATATTTAGTCTCTAATTACCTTTTAATCATCATTTTTTGTAAGTTCATCTTTTCCATAAATTATTTGTACGTCGTTGATCTTTGTCATATTTAGAACATAGTTGTACAAACCGTTTGATAAAAATCAAAGCTTTCTATATTCCATAAACCCCAAAAGGGTTTATGTGTGGTTCAAAAATACACAAACAAAACAAAAGGAAAGATTAGTTGTGTTGTGGTGGTAGTACTTTTGTAAGAAAATGTTTTCTAAAAGCTTATTCGCTTATTTTAGCTTATCATTAAGCTCTTGAGAGCTTATTCGTGCTTATTATGTGTCGAACCCAAAAAGGAAGCAAAAAGGTTTAAACTTTATGCATATCTAAGTGTGGTCTTAATTTTTTAGCTTATTTTCATAGCTTATTTGATAAATAATGAAGGTTTGAGCTTAACTGGCTAAACAAATAAGCCCAAATGATTGTTTGGTTGGCTTGGTGGGTTTCGGCCCAACATAAAGCCCAAACCGTAAGCCTTAAGCTCACGACATATCTTATTGGATCGGCTTATATTGGCTGGTCTAATAAGCTAGGTGCTTATTTGCTTATTGGTTTAGTTTTGGACTTATTTCGTTTTGGGTCATACCTATAGACTTATTTGGCCTAAAAGCCCAATAAGGGTCCGTTTAGTTTCGACTATTTTCATTAAGAGCTTATTACTTATCGTTAACTTTACAAGCAAACTTATTAATATTACAATGTAAATACTTATATAATCTACTTATTTTTAAGCATTTTTGATATATATACTTTAAGCGGAAAATAATTGTTTGAATGGCGTTTGGATAAAAAGTAAAAGATTTAGCGAAGACGAAAGGAAAAGAGCTATTTCACTTGTTAGTTCCAAAATTAATGCACAGCATGATCACTTATGTAAAATTCAGGAAGGACCATGCCATGCCTGAGAGTAGTCCTCCACCCCCCACCTTAAAATTTTAATCAATTTATCAATAGTTTTCCCATCTCTATTTTCATATCTTTTCTATATTATCTTTACTTTCTTTTCTTATAATTTCAATGGGAATTTTATCGAATTTACTTCATACTGATATTTTGCGTGCTTATTCATGTAGTTTATGTCAGTCATGTGTTTCGTAGTTAGTAACACTGTAACTAAGTAGATTTTCCTCAAAACCTTGTCTTATATATGCAAACCAGCCCTTAGGCCCGAAAGACCGAATCACGCCCTTGTAGCACGTATAATAATAGATGGTGAGATTTTAAACATAAAGAACTTAAAACCTTCTAGCTAGCTTATAACCAAGGAGAACAAGAAGATTTCCTATCAATTGACATACCTTAAGTGAGTAGAATTATGAAGATGATGAGATTCTTATGCTGGAGAAACTTCTAATGGACATGGCGTTAAAGTAAAGGACATAATTAGTGCAGTACAAAGAACCCTAGCTTGACAAATCACATCCGCACACTCCCAAAACCTTTCACAATAAAAAAGGAGACAAAAACTCGAAGTTTAGCCTTCCAAGTGACATGGTTCTAACTGCCTTAGATACTAAGTACACCAAAGAGCCAGCTGACGGGAAGACAATTGGAACCGACTCTATAATTTGAGGTTGTACCTTAAATTTAACAAAAAACACTTGTTCAACATTGACTGAAACACGTAGGACCGGTAGTTATTTGACTTTATCATCGTATAAAATATAGTGACAGAAGCACACAACCATCATCTTTATGTGATGAGAACATTGATACATTATTCGTCCCTTTTGGTAATGACACATGACGACTCAAGGTAAAAAAAGCGAAATTAAAAGTAGAAGTGCTTCTATGATGCCATAATCCAAATAACGCTATTTTTATAGCATCATTTACCCATGTTATTAACCAATGTTAGTATAATATATTTGCAAAGAATTGATGCTTAATCCTTTTATATTTGAGAATTGCAGTAATTATGTAGTAATTGGTGAATATTAGCAAAAGGCGGCGCATTTAGAGCTTAAATAAAACGCATATATTTTAAGATTCTATATACTGAAGACCAATACGCCGTATCCATCAAGGAAGTATACGCTATTCCTTTTCTGCACTCACCAAGACTAGACACAAGGGATGAAGCTCAATAACGCCATAATTCAGAGAGGACCTCAATACGCCGTATTCAAGATAATAGTATATGAATATTACTGGAAGATATCACCGTGGTCCCTCCTCTAAAAATCCTAAAAGCTGTAGACCCAAAACCCATGATATGCCGTATTGAACCGATTTCCAGACCTATAACTAGAAAAATCAAAAACGATTTTTTTAAGTGTGCTAAAATCATATCTCGATACCTAAACCATGAATAAAAAGTCAATTTTCAGAAGGACAAAAATAGCAGAAGAGGTCAAGCAAACGATATCAAATTCCATATAGAGACATCGATGGTAATTCCATATACTTTAAATATAATCAATTAGTTTTTGGTATCATATCGTTAACTCGTTATTTTAACTTGGCTTAAATAATTGTCTCCTTGTTTTATTATGACGTTTGAAGGCAAATACCTACGGGTATAAGCCATTATATATAAAGAATTAGAATGTTGTCATTGTTTATATCTCGATTTCGAGTTTATGATATACATTGTATGCTTGTTTATGATTATCATTTATACTTGGTTACCTGCTTCATATCGACCTATCTTTCAACGTTCTAGTGAAATACGGACCAAGTATCTAGAGTCCGGAATGCTCTCCATATAAGTGATTTATACATCTAAGAATCAAAGAATCACAAGTAATCCGTCCTTCACAATATGTGTCTCTAAAGGAATCTCTTTGGGCTTAACTAGTTAATTGATATTGCCAAGGTTTAATAGAACGTGTTGACTAGAGGCTGCCGAGCTTACCAAGAAATCTTTTTGAAAAATAGACGAAGGATGGATGTTGACTAGAGCCGAGTGAAGAAAGCTAAAGAACAGTCTGAACTTAAAAGACTTCGTTGTAAACAAAAGAGCTTCACAAGAAACTACCCGGAATATTAATTAATTTTTTATCGAGTTGTCTTCCCCTAGACATCAATACGAAGCGTACCACCCCATACCATACATCCGTATAGATTAGTCAGAACGTTATTAGTGTTTACCTATTTTATTCACTTTAAAAAACATTATTTGCAGATTCTGTAATACTCGTATTCCATTAATTTTATACGGCGATCCACACCAAGAACTGACTCTTATCTATATTTGTTTTAATATAGTTTTAAATTAACGGAGGTACCAGATAGGAATGCACATGTTTTTTGCTATGATTAATATACCAGACCTCCCGAGAAAGAAATATTGACGAAGTGTGGTAGAATGCATACTTATCTGGAATTCTATGTGAGTGGTGCTGTTCATGCTAGGATATTTCGAGACGCTTTCCAGGACACCATCTTGCTCTAAACCCAACTTAGAGCACTACCGAGATTCCAAAATATCAATGGAGTTCTCAATTTTTCCAAAATTCTAATATTTACTTTTTTATATCCTGTATTTTTAAATTTTTATATTACAACTAGGACGTTTGTATAATTCACGTGGGGGGTTGGAATTAAAATGTTAATGTCTCCTTTTTTCCACACAACACTAAAAATGCTTAAATTACGCTCAAATTTTAAAATTTTTTCAAAAGCATACATTTTAGTGAAATTGCATGATCATTAACCCGCACACACACTAACCCTTGTTAATATTATGAGATTTACCGTTCCGATTCCAAATGTTTACCCAAATTCCACAAAAAATGATAGTGCCCTCGGTAGATGTTGTAGACTTTAGAAACTTGGCCTTGGCATATTCACAATACTTGAGACTACAGTGACAAGTATTATGGATTTAAAATGGAGTAACATTGTTTAAACATCGGTAAATTTTTTGGATTACAAACAAACCAAAATTTCCTATTCATGTTGCTTATGAACTAACTATACCGTTAGTTAACCTTCCAGTTTAAAAACCTTTTTTCCACTCTCACTTTAGAGTGATGATCCACAAAACAACCCGTAGAGCCAATCCTTTAGGAATTACACACAATATGTTATGTTACACCTTCACACCTTAACCTAATCATGTTTAGATTAGGTTTAATTTTTACAGATGCTGAGTTGCATAAAGTGTAAAGTTTTGTATTTCCAGAGTCTTTTGTCATTTTTTTTTTCTTTGGTGCGGTTGGAAATTGCACATATGCAAATGAGAATGTATATTAGTAGTCAAAACTCATGTGATATTACTACCATCACAATTAATGGTAATTCGAAGAACAAAGGAACTTATCGAAAGATTATCCGAATATTATGACTAGAAGATGGTGGTAACTACCCTCCGAGTATATCGTATATAGTTAGAATTGTTAAAAAATCAAAAAAAGATGAGAAAATTGGCAACAAAAAAAGACAGGAAATTTTGAAGATCAACGTTTGTCGTGAACTACGAAGGAATTACAGAACGAAGGATCGATAATTGTTGAAACGCAACAAAAATCAACGAATTAGAGTATTGAGTATAAAGTGAAGATAGCGCCACTATGCCATGTTAGAGTATGAAAAGTTTTTTGGGATGATTGGAAGTTGACCGATAACGGAAACAACACCAACTAGGATTTTGATGTTTTTTATCTGTGATCAAGACGTTGTAAATAGTTCGGTGTCCTTTGTCTAATAACTGTCGGGAATAAAGTGTTCCTAGAAAACTTGTACTTAGTCTTAATCAATTAGATATACTTGATTTTTCTTTTAACAACAATTTACTTCCCTCTCACCTAATGATTAACCATAGGTTTTACGCGAATGAGGATGTGATCGAGCGTTAAGCATGTCTATTCTTTCGTTACGGCCATGTATGCATGTCTCAGCTGCCTTGTTGGTTTATACTATTGGTGAAAGTTAGACGGTTCCTACCCAATATCATTCTTCACCTAACCGTTGGATAAATTCGAATGGGTGATGTAGATCGAACAACACACATGGTCTATCCTCTGTTTTAACGGCCATGTATGTATTCGCTTCAGCTGCCCTGTTAGAGGTGGTACTTTTGTGAAAGATTGTAGAATGAATCAACCGTAAGCCTTTCCAAACAAAAACCCATTATTAACCTTATAAACTTGTTACTCCGTGTTTAAGAGTGGTGGAGAAGTTGTACTCCTTTCCCTTTTGCCAAGCTTATGATAGAATACTCGTCATGACCGAGCAATTGAGCGAATTAGTTACATGTTACCACATAGATTAGTTGAGTGATTTGAGTGTTTTCATCTTCCTATTTCGTGAGATGTTGTTGTGTACTGTAATAAATCAAATAAATTAATTAAAAAAAAACGAAAAATATCCTTAGGGATACATTTTTATAAACTTCTAAAGGCTACTTGAGGACAAGTAAGATTCAAGTGGAGGGATATTTAATGATATCAAATAACGTCTATTTATAGCATCATTCATCCCATGTTATTAACCTATTTTGTATAATTATTGCAAAGAATTGTAGCTTAATCGTTTATATTTGAGAATTGCAGTAATTATGGATTACTTGGTGAATATTAGCAAAAGGCGCGCATTCTGGAGCTTAAACGAAGATATTTTGAAGGTTACTATGTAACACCCCCAGATTGGGTCACAGCGGAATAAGGGTCCGGGGCGTGTTACTTCAAGATCAACAGCACAAGATATATAAGAACGACATAAAAAGTCGTTTAAAATGATACATTGGGATTTAAATTTGAAAGGCCTTAATAACAAAAGCATAAAGCTATTACTAGAACATAGTTGTGAATAATACAAAAGATAGGAAATACATTTCCCAAAATATGATCACCTAAAATACTAAAAGCGAGCATACCAAAAAGTAACCAAAAGCATCCCTGTCATCCCAAGCCGTATTGGATCTCCTGAAAACCAATTGCTTATAAAACGTCAAAAAAAATGTTGGTGAACTTCAAAGGTTTGCTAAATGTAATATGTAGGACCGAAAGACTTTTTAGTGATAATGTAACACATGCCGATCTCACAAAACTAGATAACATTGACAATAAGCTCATAGACACTGAAGCACGACAGTCTTGTACGCTTAATATTGCTTACACAAGCCCGCAACGATGTTTTAAAAAACCCCCGAAAAACATCCCTAAAATTCTACATGGCATATCGTCTCGTGTTCTTGTGAATAGCAAGTCACCACCCGAACGGGATAGTCGTTCCCCCGAATAGAACTATTAAATAACATATCGCGCTCACATACGTAAATCCCAACAAACATTATGCTATGCAATTGACAGTTCATAGATAAATGTATTAATTGGGTTATCGTACTTAAGGAGCAATCATGTTAATCAATACTTGCGTCCAATTTGTAAAACAAAGCATGTTTCCACCCCAAATAATAGTAAATCAGTAAAACTTGAAAAAGTGAAGGCTATGAACTCACCTTGCGTTTAAGATAATCCAAAAATCGCATATAAAAGCGTCACGTAAAGATCGAATGTAAACCTAAATTATCAAGGTCGTATAAGTACCGAGTACTAGAATAATATTTAAAGTTGCTACCCGACGACCGCCTCACTCCGTCGTACTATATCTTCGGGCTATCATAAATTAAAGCGGGTCATGACATGACGTTCGAGGAGTTAGGACACTTTAAATCGTAAATCCAGCAACTCGTCGAAACGCCATCCGAAGAGGCCTCATTATGAAACTCCCTAGTAATATAGTACTTTGATAACCACATGATATTCTATATAGCTCAATCACCAACTAATGGTTTTGGGTAAAATAGTGTGTTTTAACAAGCACTAAACGTTTATAATTTACTGTTTTAAGCAAAACTACTAGCATAACTTTTGCGTTTTAAGCCGATTCTCGCGTCTCTTATGCCCATCTTTTCGTATTTAGGACGATTTCAAAATTTTGACATTTTCGATATTTGAACCCTCTGGTGAACCGTACCTTTACTGTTCAACTCATACGTGTGTCTTTAAAATAATTCCGTATTATGTGTCGTAAAACCTGTAAAAGTCGTATTTTAATTTCGTTATGGCTGTCCACACATTTTACACAGTGAATTCTTTCGAGACTTCACAGTTTTGAAAGTTCTATAATTTTATGAGTATACACAAATAAAACTTTCAGTCAAGAATAGTAACTTTTAAAAAAAAGAAGATTTATAAAGTATTAATTGTCGTAAACAACTCCGGCGAATTCATAACTCTTCGTTTATAAATCGAAAAATTGTGCGATTCGTAATCATTTTGGAATCCTAAATAGTTATTATTTTATTAAAAAAAATATCATCACTTCTGTATATAATTTTTAAAAATTACATACGACTCGTTTATTACGTATACTCCGCTTTTTAACTAACTTTATTCGTTATTAATCCGTTAAACAAGTTCTCTACTTTTTCGGAATCGTCGTGAAATGTATTATCTTATAAAAATATAAAATCCTCTGTTTGAAATTCGAAAACCTACTGACCCTTTATGATCTTTTATATAACTCATTTATATAATATGTTTTATATATACTTTTTAACCTCACTATTTATCACAAGTCTTTTATAACTATATATATCATATGTTATACATATAATAATGTCCATAAGTTCATATTTGTCCAAGATCATCAAGATCACAAGTTATTAACTTTACATGAAATCATAAACTTTCTTACTTAACTTTTAATTACAAGTTTATATATGAACTTTTTATACTTAAAACCGGGGGGGGGGAGATTGGTACAAGACTTATAAATCCTTTATTTCATGAAATTACATCATCAAATAGTGAACAAGTGTACAAAATCCATAATCACAAGGTAAAAAGAAAAATTATATTTTTCATGTTCAAAAGTATTCCTAATGGTGATTTCACTATATAGCACATTATATACATAAAAACTCATAAAATGAAAGCATAAAGGTTTAAAATAGACCTTATGATGAATGGTGACGATGAGAAATGAATGCTAAACCCGTGTTTAGCCTTAAAACAAAAGCTTGCACTTAAGAAACCCTAGTTTTCTCAAGAAAACCCTAATCTTGCTTTTCTTGATTAATACTTGGAAAAGCTTAGCCAATGCTTGGGATCACCTTAGAATACCTTAGAATGGATGTGTATAGGAGTGTATGGGTTGAATTAAATTTTGTATGGATTGTTATAAAAGGGGTGTGTGTGCCGTGACTTATAGAGAGACAAAGGGAGGGTTTGCTTGATTTTACCTAGGTGTAAGTGTTATGTATATGAAGCATAATCTCTTATGAACAGTATAAGAAGTGTTAAACTAGTCAAAAGGAACATGGATAATGGTGCAAAGGGATGGTCCATAGGGTCTTAGGGATGGTCTTATGAAGTCAAAAAGACACAAGGTATGGTGGTTTTAAATGAAGTATGGTGTTCATTTATGAAGTATGGTGTCATTTTGACCAAAGTGAAGAGTTTTGACATATTACTTGTACACTTGGCAAGAATTTTGGCAAAACATGAGATATAGATGATATATCTTGCAACTTTTATGTATTGGGTATAAAAGTGGGTATTTGTTGAAGCGTAGAAAAATTAGTATGGTGGTATCCGGGAGTGCCTAAAACGCAATTTACGCGAAACAATACACGTAACGTATCCGATAAAAATAGAATGAACAAAGTTAATAATTATCCTCAAAAATAATTATATAACCCATGTGTTTAATTAATGTAAACATTATAATGTTTGATGCCCGCATCTACATTGAACAGCTAAGTTTTTAGCTTACGCGATTAAACTAAAATTCAATGAAAAAATTACAAAAGCATACGCGTACACCACTAAAAATAAATACATATTTATCGATCGCGACAGAAGACTTGAAAACACAGGGTGTTTATAGACTTCCCCCCATTAAACATCCTTGTCCTCAAGGCTCACGATTGCAAGCACTCTATGACGACGGTGTGGTCTTGTGAAATATGGCATATATCTTCTTGAATGGACTTCACACGCACCCACGAGGGGGGGAACTCAAGGACCTCTCTTGGTGTTCCACCGAACTATGACTAATGGAAATCCGACTTCCGCTTCAAAAACAAGTTTAAACTTCACAGGCCCTACATTTCCCAACCTTCTACCGGTTCCACAACAAAATGAAAGCTTGCATCCAGATGAAAGACCATCCAACGGAACGGCTAATGGTTCTTCTGCATGACACTTTTTCAGATTAAGATACATGAGATGGAAAAATGGACTCTGCTCATCTACTTCTGGAAGTCAAGCTTGTAGCAACTTCTACCAACTCATTCTAATACTAAAAGGTCCCAACCTACCTAGGGTTCAACTTCCCCCCGTTTGCCAAAACGTACGACCTCCTTTTCCAAGAAGGCGAGACTTACAGCATAACTTTATTCCCCTACTGAAATTCCATTGGTTACGCTTCAAGTCAGCGTAACCCTTCTGTCGATCTGAGCAGCTTGCAATCCATGTTTGATCTGGATGATTATTTCTGCATGTGACCCTCTTGGATAGTTCTGGACCGAGTAATTGAGCTTCTCCAACTTCAGTCCAACAACAGTGAACGAAAACTTTTCGAGACCATAAAATGCTTCGAATGGTGCGGCTTTGATGCTTCGTAATAGCTATTGTTGATGAAAACTCGACTAATAATGCAAATGGTTGTAACCCAACCCTTTCCGAAAGTCCAATTGCACAAGCCCGCACATATCTTCGAGAGTTTTGAAATCGGATCCTCAGTCTGCTTTGCCCGTCGTTTTTTTGGATGGTACGCTGTACTTCATATCCAAATTTAGTACCAAATCGTTCTAAGTGACCTTCCCTCCAGAAATTGTGATGCGAAATCTCGGTCACGATCGCAAATGAATGAGACGGGTATCCCATGCCTCGTGACCACCTCCTTTAGGTACAATCTTGCAAGTTTATCCAAAGGATCGGTCTCTCTCATCGGTGTGAAGATCGCAGACTTAGTGAGTCGGTCAACGATCACCCAAATTGTGTCATAGCCTTGAGACGTCTTAGGAAGCTTCGTGACAAAATCCATGGTGATGTTGTCCCACTTCCATTCGGGTATTTTGGGTTGTACCAACAATCCTGATGGCCTTTGATGTTCGGGCACCTTGACCTAAGCACAGGTACAAAACATTTGCTAACATAAGAGGCAATGTCGGCTTTCATTTGGGCCACCAAAAATAACTTCTTCATGTCTTGGTACATTTTGTCAGACCCGGATGAATAAGTAATTTGATTTATGGATTCGTGAGCATGATCACAGTATATCGCAAATCGCCATAACAAGGTAAACCAGCTCCTGCATTTACAGCACAGTGCTTCCATCCGCACATTGTGGTTCCAACTTTTGTTCTCTTAATTGCTTCTGGAAATTTAAGCGTTTTCAATCAACATTCCCCCCACGTCTTCTTTCTATGATTGTTTCTCTGGTCTACGCGCATCGGTCTGAGCATATTAAGATCCTGTATTGGGAAGATCCAAACTAATAGTCATAACCAAAGCTCGAACTCTCAATGGTGGTTCTCGTTCTTTCCTGCTCAAAGCATCAGCAACGACATTTGCTTTCCCCGGGTGATAACGAATATCGCAATCGTAATCACTTAGCACTCTATCCAACGGCATGCCTCATTTCGAACTCATTTGATCTAGTAATTTGATGCAAACTCTTGTGATCGTGAACACCGTACACTTAGTTCCATATAAAACAGAATGTCTCCAGATCTAGAAGAGCAAACACCACAGCTCCAAGAGATCCAAATCATCGAGTATAAAGTTTTTCTCAAGGATTTTCAACTGGCTGATGCATAAAAACACTTTTTTCCCTTTGCATCAACACAGCCCCACACCTTTCATTGAAGCGTCGCATAATGCGTGAAATCTTCGCTTCCCTTCAGGTAAGTGCAAGGATGGTGACACTGCATAACTTCTGCTTTAACAGTTGAAAAGCTGGCTTCTTGTTTAACGCACCAACCAAACTTGACCTTCTTTTGAGTAAGCTTAGTCCTTGGTTTTGCGATCTTGAAAAACCCTCAATAATGGGGTGGTATTTGTAGATGGAGGTGTGGCCTTCGATAGTATCCAGCCAATGACCTAAAAAGTGACGAATCTATCTTCCGTTGGTGACTTAGGAGATGCCCAACCTTTAAATGTGATTCAATCTTGGCTGGATCCACATGACTTCCTTCACTATCGATCACAATGACCGAGAAAACTGTACTTTAGGAATCCTAAAAACACATTTGGAAAACTTTGCCCCGCCCCCGTACATCACCTCTTTCTTCAACAATTCCAATATTACTTCAGATGCGCTTCGTGCTCTTGCTTGTTCTTGGAATTAGATCAAAATGTCCATCAATAAAGACGATTTACAAATTTTTTTGTCCAGAATATGGTTTGCACACCGTTCATGAGGTCCATAAACACAGCAGGTGCTTGGACAAACAAACGCATCACTGGAATATCGTAATGGTTCCATATCGAGTACTGAAGGCAGTCTTCGGAATGTCTTCATTCTCGAAACCCTCAATTGGTGAAATCCTGACCTTAAGGGTCTAATTTTCGAGATAGACAAAACTACGACCCTTGAAGCAGATCAAAAAAATCATCAATTCTTGGGAAGCGGATAACGGTTCTATCACCGTTTAGTTTATTCAATTCCCTTAGTCAATGCCAACCGGAATGATCCATCCTTCTCTTGACAAACAAGACCCGGAGCTCCCCTATGTAGAGGAACTGGTTCTTAATAAAGCCTTTATCGGGAACATTTCTTTCAGTTGCTCAGATAACACCTTCCATCTCGGAAGGCCGCTAATATCGATAGGGTGCCCGTTGCAACAAGGTGCATACCTAGTATACCCAAATCAATTTGAAACTCCCACTTGTCGAGTCGGGGAGAAGACCCGAGCAAGGTCCTCAGGAAATACTTCCGGGAAAGTCTTGAACAATTGATTACGATCTCAAGGTCGCTTCATCTCCGACTTGTCTTCAACCTCTTTTGCAGTGACATGTGCCAAAAATATAGGAAATCCTCTTTCCATGTACTACCGCATTTTAGTGCAACGAAATGAAAGTTTAATCGTGTCACCATTTCCCCCACTGGTAACTTCCAATCACGCGTGTCTGATTAAATTTTATTTTCCAGGGATAGCGAACAATCTTTACAGCACACACAATGACCGCTTGTAACTTCGCCAACCAATCGCATACCGATTAACTACATCGAAACTACAAGTTCTACAGGCATTAAGTTACTGTGGAATTGGTGGTTTAGGAATTTAATGTGCAACCTTAAGTAAAGCGTTAAACCATTAATCCTCCCCGCAGCTAGTTCGACATCATAATAGTGGTCTAGGGTAGATGGCGTGATGTTAAATTAGGAGCTAAATGAAAGTAGAACACAAAACTTCGATCGGCGACCCGTAACAAATATGATATAAGCATAACGGAATGTTTAGAAGGAACGTACCCGCAACGACGTTGTCTGGGTTTGCCCCCCGCATTTCCAACCACAGACACCCTTTGCTGGAGCCCTGTTCCAGCCCAGCTTGAATACCACGGTCCCATTGTTTCTTAAGTCTTGGGCAGTTTCCTTTTAAAGTGGCCTTGATCCCGCACTCAAGCAACCATTGCCCCTGCTGATTATTGTTGTTGTTGTTACGGTTGTTGATTGTTGCTGTTTACGGTTTGTTGGTGGTGTTTGTTTGTTGTTGTTGTTATTATTGTTGTTACAGCCGATTCCTACAGTCCCTGGCCAAAAATGGGCCAAACCTATTGCGGTATTACACCCAGGTGGGACAAAGGACCTGCATCAAGATAGCAATACCCTTGGAACATAGAGGCCTTAGCCGCGGCATATGATTTCTGTCACAATTGCCTGCGGGTAGCCTTCATGTATGTCTGCCTCTTATTCTTTTGGTTTTGAATGTTCTTGGAAAGATCAACATTCTTTCTGTTCCTTTCTCTGCCTGACGTTTTAGCGTAGGCATGGGTCTTATCCTCCATCAACTCAGTTTTTTTGTAAACAAATAATCTTCCTTGCATGGTTTTGATTTTGATGCCATTAACACTGCCAAGTATCATATCGGGCAATCCTCCGATATACTTTATCAACCTTGTCAATCTCTTCTGGAACATTCTGGAACAAACATCAAACTAGGTAGCTGAAATCGTCGACTAATAGGCCCACCACACATAAAATCGGTGCCCTGGACTTTAAGATTCCACATCTCAGTCTTAATCTTCTTAATCTCACCCCTCGGGCAGTATTTATCAGTCATCATTTTCTTCAGTGCTGCCCATGGCATGGCATGAGCTGCTTCAGTAGTAGTGGTCTTAACATGGGCCCAATCCACCATGTAAGAGCATCTCTTGCAAGATTGCAAAGTCGCGAATTTGGACTTGGCTATGGCTGGGCAATTGCTATGCTAAACACAGAGACTTGTTATGTCCATTTCTCAAACCATCGAGGTGAGTCCCGACGACTCCCCTCAGGCCTTTGAAGTAAAAGGTTTGCATTTCAAGAATTCAGGTCAGAGCATTCGAAGCAGTATGTGCCTGGCCTGGTCCTTAACCATTTGCTATTGTAGCCCTATCCTAACCCCTGCTTGCCTTCCTTGCCCTTCAGCCCATTGCAAGCAGCAACTCCTGGTCAATTAGGCCTGAAGTCTGTGCCTCATTAACAGTTGTGGTTGTTTCATTGAGTTGGTGTGACAGGTGGAACTCGGGTTGATCCTTTGGCTCTAATTTGTTGCCATGTTATCTTAAACCACAAGAAAATACAATACCCTTTAGATTCAATACAATCCTTAACTGTAACATTAACTATGTATCGAAAAAAGAAAGATCACATCGCAACTGTTGACATAATAAATAACTTATAAGAGTAACTTATATTAAACTCTTTATTGTAATATATACGTAATATATTATAACCACATAACCATTATGAATGCATCTAGTGCCCTCGCTAATGCACCAAATATTGTGCATGAATGTATCACATATGTAATTTCCCGTGTACAACCCCCCGTTAGAGTATAGAATTCGTAGTTTGCAAATGGTTATAGTCCAGCAAAAACATTTGACCTGGTTCTCTATAACCTTGGCTCTTGATACCAATCTGTAACACCCCCAGATTGGGTCGCAGCGGAATAAGGGTCCGGGGCGTGTTACTTCAAGATCAACAGCACAAGATAAATAGGGAGACGACACAAAAAGATCTTTAAAAAGATACAATTGATTTAATTGAAGATATAATACAAAAGCATAAGCTTTCTCGTTCATTGTTTGAATATTACAAAATATTGGGAATGGAACATTTCCCAAAATAATTGCTAACCTAAATCTTTAAGCGTCGCAATCCAAAATGTAACCCAATGCATCCCTAGGTCATCCATGGCTATTTGGATCTCCTGAAAACATTGCTTAAAATGTCAACAAAAATGTTGGTGAATTCATAGTTTGATAAATCGAAATATCGTTAGGACCGCGTAACAGAAGACTTATTTAGTGAAAATCAACACATGGCAGATCTCACAAAACATAGACTTACATTTACACTAAGCTATGACAATAGCACTGAAGCTCGACAGTCTTGTTTGCATCATAGTTATGCACTCAGCCCTCAATGATGTTTTAAAACCCAAAAACATCCCTAAAATTTCGACATTGCTATAATCCGTTCGTTCATGGTGATAGCAAGTCAACGACCGAACGGGAGGCTCGTTTCCCGAAAAGAACTATTAAATAACATGCGCGACTCCACAGAATGTAATTCCCAACTACATCTAGCAATTTGACAGTTCATGATAATGGGTTAATTGGGTTATCGGTACTTAGGCAATCATGTAATTAATAATTATGCGTCCAAATTTTTAGAAAACAATAAGCTATGTTTCCACCCCAAATAATAGTAAATCAGTAAAACTGTAAAAAGTGTGGGGCTATGAACTCACCTTGAGTTCTGATAATCCAAATATCGCAGATAAAGCGTCACGTAAAAGATCGAATGCAACCTAAATTATCATAGGTCGTATAAGTACCAAGTACTTGAATATAATCTTATAGTTGTACATCATACTATCGTTCGGGCTATCAAATTAAAAGATGTCATGACATTACGTTCGAGGAGTTAGGACGCTTTAAAATCGAAATCCAGCAACTCGTCGAAACGCCTCCGAAGAGGCTCATTATGAAACTCCCTAGTAATATAGTACTTTGATACCACATGAAATTCTATTATAGCTCAATCACCAACTAATGGTTTTTTGGTAAAAATTGGTGTTTAAAAAACAAGCAAAAACTTTAATAAATTACCCCTAGTTTAGCAAACTAGCTAACTTATGCTTTTAAGGCCTGATTCTCTTTCTCGCGTTTCTTATGCCCATCTTTTCGATATTTGACGAGTTAACAAAATTTGACATTTCGATATTTTGACCCCTCTGATGAACAGTAACTATAACTGTTCACATCAGACGTGTGCTTTATATAATTCGTATTGATTGCAGGAGTTGCAAGGTGAGGGTTGGTTCGTATGGTAACTTGTTGTGGGAAGCATCTGTATTGCTTGGTAGGAAGAAAGGCGGGTAGTTTGGAATGTGCATAGATTATCTTGAAAAGAGTAAGATAGAAAATTCGTATGTGATGTCACCAATGGAGGGTGCACGAGGATGACGTAGCCAAGACTGTTTTTAGGATGCGTAATGGACACGTTGAAGTTTACGGCTATGCCTTTTGGGTTAACCAATGCACCAGCGGTTTTCATAGAGTTAATGAGCCGAGTGTGCATGGACGTATATAGACAAGCTAGTTAACATATATATACAGACGATATTTTAAATCGACTCAAAGTCTAAGGAGGAGTACGAGTCGCATGTAAAGATGATTGTGGAGTCACTGAAGGAAGAGAAGATGTACGTGAAGTTTTCCAACAACGTAAAAGCGGAGCAAAGAGGAAGCTATCTAGATGTGGAAGGAATCAAATGGGTAATGAGCGGATCTTGGCATTGCCGGAAGGAGCAGACAATTTCGTAGTATATTATGACGCGTGAAGCAAGGATTTATAAGCATGCTTGGAAAAAGGAGAAGGTGATTGCTTGTACGTCGCGACAACTGAAGGTTCTTATGAAGGATTGCATGACTAACGTGGTAGGTTTTGCCTTATAATGCTAGAGGCATTAAGTGAACGAGACATGGAGAGTAATCTATACGGATCATGAATGTCTCCAACACACTTTCAATCGGAAGGATTGAACATGAGGCAAAGATGATGGATGGATGTTATTTAGTGAGTTTGATTTCGAGGCCAAGTACCATCTGGGAAAGGCAAATGTAGATGTTGTACCGTGGAGTAGGAAGAAGGAGTGAAGCCAAGAATGAGTTCGAGATAGATGTACGACGATCCGATCTAGGTTTGAGAAAAGGATGTTGGTGGCATAAGATAAGATGTCCAAAGCAAAGAACGCGTCAACATAAGATGTTGCGTGGCTTGGACCAACGAGTGTGAAAAGAGATGGAGAGTGGTTCATATTGGTTAGACAAGGTTCGGACCTCCATTTGGAGAGATGTAAGGACCTTGGCTATTGAAGAGGCGTATACGACAAAGTATTCTATCCATCCTGGAGCGGATACGATGTTGTGTGGTTTTAGGTTAACTAATCGATGGCTGAGTATGAAGAAGGATATAGCTAGTTGCGGTAGTAAGTATTTAGCGTATTTGGAAGTGGAAGTTGAGTATCAAGGGTCTTCAGGATTGTTGCTACAACCTGAGTTACCCGAGTAGAAGTGGGAAAGGATAACTAAGGATATTGTTGTCAAGTTACCAAGTGTGAGTAGTGGATACGATGCGATTTGGGTGTAGTCAATGGACTGACTAAGTCACCCCATTCCTAGCTATGCTTAGGACAAGTATGGTAGATTTTAGAGGTAATTGGAATACTCACTTTCGTGAGATGAGTTTTTCCCTAAGGTGGGGATTATCATTCGAGTATGGATGTGCTTCATTTGAAGCATGGTATGGAAAGGAATGTAGGTTACCGTTTTATGGGCCGTAACTGGAGAGAGTGAGTTGAATGGATCGAATTTGGTACAAGAAACAACCAACAAGATAGTGGTAATACAGGAAAGGCTTGAGGCAGCCAAATTGTCGAAAGAGTTAGCTTGGTAGTAGTGGGAAACTTTTGAATTAATGCTGGTAGGTTATGGGTGGTTGAAGGTCTCACCTTGGAGAGGTGTAGTACGTTTGGAAAGAAAGACAAGTTAGAACCGAGTTATGTAGGACCATTTGAGATCCTTAGATTGGGCTATAGTTTCGTTTAAAATTTATGATTGTGGGCGAGTATCGGAAATTTAGATGGGGGTGCATGAAAGTTTGAGTAAACCTGAAATTGCGTAGATTCTTTAGATACGTTGAGCTTTGTAACATCTTATATCTTAATTTCAAGACAGTTCTTGGTTTGATGGTGATGCGGGAAGGTGAAGTATATAACATGTTGTTAAAAACCTTAAGGTTTCTAAGGAATTTCCTCTGAGGACGGGCGTAGGCTCATGTGGATTTGGTGTTTTCTTTTCGTTTGGGTTGTTGTTGTTGCTAATTTCCACCCTTGTGAGGGGTAAGCAAAGTCATTGCAGTTGGATTCAGATTGTAGAAGTTGGATAAGATTAAGGTTGACAAGACTCTTTGTTTTGTCAAGTAACCGTTGATGTTGTGGACCGAGAGGTCATGAGTAAAAGTATAGTATGATAGCATTAGTGAAAGTTCGTTGGGATTCGAAGCGTGGTCCTGAGCTTACTTGGGACGCACGATAATTGAGGTCATGGAGTTAAAGCGTAATGGGAATGTTATGGTTGTAATTGTTGGAATTCAAAGTGTAACTTTGAGTTAACATGGGTATAGGAGGACTACTTGAAAGATAAGTATCCTCGATTAATTGTTTGGTAATGATAGAGTTGAACCTTCTAGTTAAATCTCGGGACGAGATTTCCTAAAGGAGGGGATACTGTGACAACCATGACTTGAGCAGGTTAGTCAAACCGTTAGTGTTGACTTAGGTGCCTGTTGTAATGTATGGTTTATGTGATTTGATGTGTTTATGTGTGTTTATATGTGTTTATGAGGTATTGGTAATCAATCTATTGAGTGTGATCATCTCAATGAGATTGTAATGGTGGTGGAATTGGTTGAATTCATTTCGTTCACTTTTGAGTGACAAGAAAATGATTATTGAGATTTGAGCATTTCCATGTTAAATGTGTAAGTATTATTACGTATACGTATTTTTGTGTTAGTAATTTAAGATAAGTTTAGGTTTTGAGGGTTAAGTTAAGAGAAATGAGTTATTTGATGGAGAAACTTCATTTTAATCACTTATAGTGATAATGGAATTGATTGGGTATTTTGAGAGAATTGTTTTGGTTAATATGTGGATGCCTAGGTGATGAATTAAAATGAGAAGCGTGTCATTTGTGAAAGAAATGAGTTGTTAAAATAAGAGAGTTTTTTGTAAACTTTCCATATATAGAAAGTGAATTTGGAAATGAAAAGTTATTTTTAGAAATTGTTTTCAAGCAAATGGTTTAACAAATTAGCTTGGTTTTTTAATAAAACTTAAGGTTATAAAGATAATTAATAATTAATTAATAAAGAAAAGAAATAAAAATTGGCTTGAATAGTAAAATCCGAAAATTGAAAAGAAAAAAAAAGAGTTTGAATTAAATAAAATTGTAATTAGATTTATCTAGGATATCCTTGTGGCCTATAATTACCAAACAATCCAAGCCCCTTCCCCCCACATTATTTTGGCCGAGCCAAGGAGAAGAAATAAAGAAAAGCTAGGGTTTTCTTTGCTAAGGTAAATTTTCTAATCTTGTTCAATTTTAGTTTTAATTTTTCAATTCTAGTAATCCAACATGATGGATTAGGGTTATAAATTAGGAGTTATAAATTAGGGTTTTAATTTTCTAGAAGTTATAGTTTCATGATTAGTTGATCATTAGTTTAATGGGTTACGTGTTTTGATCATGCGTTAGGGTTTACATCGTCCGAATTAATTGTTTAATTCACTGCAGAAGGTTAGGCAGTTTTGTAACGAGCATAACTCAATCATAAATTATCAAATAAATAATTTACAATATACTGGAGATAACCTCAGAGAGTTTACTTTCCAGAAAAGTTGGCATCGTAAGTGTTTATGGTCGGGAAGTGGGTCAAAAGGTCGTTACAAAATCAGTGTGTAAAACTGTAACGAATTTCAGTTTTGGTTTTGATTTTTTTAAAAATACTTAGACATCTAGTTAGAAGCTAAAAATCACATGAAAGTTAGTTTATATATTGTGTGTGATCTCTGAATTTTTGCTAAGCATGAAAGGAGGTCTAAAGTTGTCAGCTAGTGCCATACTTTTAGAAGGTCAGATTCTGGACGAATTTTGGACACTTTGGATTAATGAATTTCTAAAGGGTATTTGAAAAAGGGTAATGGCTTTGGGAGAGCTATGAGAGGTTCATAGGACATATATGTAGCATGATGAATTTTGGTTTGAATTATGGGAGTGTTTAAGTGGTGCGTTTAAGACGTGTAAGTGAGTGTAAAATTCTGCTTAAAACCAGAAAGTGCAAAGTGTAGTATCAAAGTCTAAATGGCATATGTAAGAGTGGGTAAAGGTTTTAAATAAGAATAGGACTATGGTAGATAGCTTAGATATCCATCATAGTTGAGGTTACATCATATTGGGTTGAATGCCTAATTGATGGTAGCTTATAATGTGTTTAATTGTTTAGATTGTTCGTGAAGTTTTGTGAAGTTTTGTTGGATCCTTTTGGAAGCTAAGCATCAGGTGAGTTTCATAGTCCCTTCTTTTTAATGTTTTTAAATTGGGATGGAAATGATGCTTGTGTTTTAAAAGGTTTTGAATTGCTGTGATTATGTGTTAAATTGAGTATGGACAATGTGTGACTGTTATATGACTTATTGTTGCACGATGAATGTGTTATTGAATTGGATCGGAGGGTACGTTCCATTAGATAGGGGGTAACATACCTTCTTATTTTAGGGTCCAGGCCTAATTATAAAAGCTTAAGCTGGTAAGACAATTTTAGGTTCGTAAGTGGACATATTGATAGGGTGGTACGTTCCTACTCAATGGTTGATATTTGTTGGATCGGGGGACACGTTCCGTTCCCATGTTTGTGATTGGTTGCATAATTGTCCTATATTGTTTTGTTAATCACAGTAATTGGTTTGAAAGGTTTATAATGTGTGTCTTAAACATATGACTCTCACCAACCGTTGTGTTGACGTTTTTAAGCATCATTTTCAGGTGAGCTTAATGGTGCTAAGGTAGAGCGCAGTGGCTAGAAGAGACCGTAGGATGCTTAGAGTTTATAACATCATACATGTAGTCAAACAACACGACATTCGTTTGTTTATGTGGACAATATGATAGTGTCATAGATATTAGCTTTACAAGTAGATATAGAACCACTGTGTATAATAAACCATGAGTGTCTATAGTCTGGAAAGTATATATTATTTCAAGATAAGCAAGAAATAATATAGGTTACTACCAAGATTAAAACCTTGTAGCTCCCATTGAAATTGACAGCATCACATGAATGTCTTGTTCAGAAATAAATCGCGATGCTCCCACTGGATTTGACAACATTGGAAGTGTTCCATAACCAGTGAAAACAAACAGTGATCTATGTATTTTCCAACTCTCTTTGAAATCTTAATTAGTAACATTTACTTGGATTTCAAAAGTTCTACTATGTAGATGAGGGACTATCCATCAATGCTATTGATTAACTTGAAAATTAAGCATGCAATTTCCTCCTTAATTTGATTAAGACAAACAACTAGATACATTATCCTAGTTTGCCTTTACCACTTTTGCGGTAATATTGGTATTTCCTAATCAAGAACTCATAAAACATCTTACATTAAGATGTTGTCCTTTGATATCTTTAAGAACATATTCTCTAGTTATCAATATGTCTTATATGTTTCAAAGTATTCACCACCGAATAAGGGTGATGAAATCTATATGAAAATATAAGTCATGCAATATACTTAACTTTTAAGTTTGCTATGAGTTTGATTACATTAGGACAATTCCTACGTTCCTATTATAACTTTCCGGAGCAAGAAAGATTATAGGAATGAGTCTCCATGTTCCTTACAAGGAAAGGAGTCTCAGTTTGACTTCTTCAAAGAAGAAACAAACCATTGTTTACGGTTTTATCGTTGCATAAATACTATTAATAGAATCGCAAAATTCAATTTTAGTATCTTCGATAATATTCCTTGAAGAAAATTAACTACCCACGTTTATTCAGATAAACAATTAATTTCCTAAGGTTAGGACCCAACTTGACATACCACCACCACATCAGTTGATCTGCTAGGGATGGTGTATTCAAAAGGTAATCAACGATTGATAGTTCACAACTATTGCAACTCCTAAACCATATGGGACTTACTTTATTACAATAATATCTAGTAAGCATGTTTCATCCCATCTATGCCGCGTGTTAAAAGGTCTAACCACTTACATCGCTATGTGTCCATCAAAATATGTGATTATGTAACACTCAACGTCTCACGAAAAAGTGTGTACTCACCTTGGGATTGCAAATCTACATATGTCTCACGCATAGTAAAGAGCAACCTACAAGTGTTCTTACAAATTGGATGGCAACAAAATTTTGTAAAAGTGTAATTTTTTTTGAGTGTCAAATATGTTCGAAGAAGCATGCATTATCTTCGTATTATTGATTGTATTAAATCACTTTATTATCTAATTATAGTTATTTTTACGGTATCACTTATTTTATATACCATCTATTGTTTATTAGTGTTACTTTATAATTGATTGTTTCATACGTGTTTTTTAAAATTAAATATTTATGTTTTTTACCGCGGGAAAAGATTAAGAATTGGTTAAAAACCATTCAAACTAGACGTTGCTGCTCCTAAATTAGTTATACATGGTAAGGAAACTACTACGTTGTCAGGTATTATAGGGTTATGGTATCTACAGATCCCGAAGTCTTGATGAGTCTCCCCGATACCTTATCTCTTGCAAAACTATAGTAGTACTTTTGCAAATTTATGTCATGATAAAAAAATAAAACTTTAATTTGATACACAGTATGAACTATAAATAATCCATAATACATTGATTTCATATTTATTAGTCTTGTTTATATTTATTTTTTGAAAAAAACCCTTATATTTTCTCAACAAGTCCTAAACTTAAAATAAAAAACAATATAACACTAAAATAATTCAATAAACAATTTATTCAAACAATCACTTAACAATTAAAATCATGCAAAATATCAATTTATCGATCCCATATTATATAATAATTAAACATGTATATATTTTCTAAAGGATAATTCGTCCTAAAAAAATCCGGCCACACTCCACGACATAATCGATTGCGTATGTCTTATACGAATATATACCACATTAGAACAAAATTTACAGAATTTTTAGGCCACAATTAATAATAGATTAAGGTATACTAGCTTTTTTAAGTGTGGATAGATATCCACATAAATTTAATGTCTATTGTTTTAATTCTTGTCCTTACTACTTTGCATAAAACCTTTAACCATTTATCAAGATTTATCTCAACATATCCCTCAAGATAAATTGCATGTATTTAATCATGAACGCACGAATTAACAATTAATTTGAACCCAATCAATTAACAATTAAATCAAGATCATATATCATATATCGATCCATGATAAACTTGCATGCTTTTATCACGGATACCAAATTAACAATTTAAAACGATAAATTAAACAATTTAAAACTATCGAATTTAACATATAAAATTACATACAACCTAGGGTTTCGTCTAATTAATTTTATCCACAATAAAGATCTAATTTTTATAAATAAAATCGCCCAAAGGGCTTATAAAATTAATTAAGAACCCTAATTTGTCAAATTTTATAACTTTGTAACTACAAATTCTACACGATGGCTCGTGATGCCACTGTTGGGTTTTTACAACTATTAACTATTAAAGATCACGAGTAGCAGACGGAAAACATATAACAGTATAGAATATGTAATTAACAAAGGGATCAAGAACGCTTTCCTTTTACAATTAACGAATACACAGTTCCTTGAATATAAGCGTGTTGTATAATTAATAAATACAACGTGAAAACACCCAAGTTACAACGTCGATACCTATTTGGTATGCACACAATTACACTGTCACGAGATCACGATAGTATGCTAGTGCTTGCTTTCACGAATAAACAAACTTAAACCACGATGTTCTGTTTTGTTATTCTCCCGTAATCACGACCGAATCCCTATGGATATATAGGTAACAGTTTTCAAAACTAAGGCATACAGTATGCATGTAATCAATGTTTACTACGTATGCATGTATATAGGACAACCATACATATAGTATTAAAAGTGATTTCATGCGACATGTATTATAACTTTTAATGCCCTTTGTTGTGAGAATAGAAGATTAAAACAAACACTGAGTTTTGCATTGATTGACTAAAGAATAGGCACGAAGGGATTATTATATCTATATGTAGTCAGATATATGAAAGTTTAGGGAAGTATATATAACCCAATGGACTTGTCTCCAAGTTATAATACACACCTTTTAAGTTTATATTAATTGGACACATCTCCCTCCTTTATACCCTTTTAGTTTGACCGGTCTTAATATTTCGTGAAACATATTAATATAATTAATATACAATATATTAATTACATTAATAAACGTATCCTCTATGTAAACGCGTGTGCCCCTATAGGCTCACGTAATTTCCCGAACATATATTATTTGATATATGTACATTTACAAACAGTCGTTCTCCGTGTCTATGAAACCGAAACGGTTTGAAACCATCATTGATAGATGCTAAAGAACTTCAAATAAATGCTCAAGTGTAAGATTGTGAATGGTGGATATGAAGGTAATGGAGGAAACCGTTTTCACTGATAATTACGAGAATTTACATGATGATTGTATGAACCATGAGTTCCACAACGAGAACGCTAAAACTTGACAATAAGTATCATGTACTAAAGTACGAAGCCCAGGAACGCTTTATGCAATCGGTTGACCAATCAGTGCTTTGGCCCGGTTCAGACCTGCGTCTTCATTGCTCAGGTTAATATATTTTGTTAACTCACATATTAACAGCTAATCCTCACTTTTGTTAACTCACATATTAACAGCTAATCCTCACTTTTTTTGTCACTTGCTTTACTCGATAAGGAAAAGGAAATCGATATTAGGTCTGCCATTCATTTTCTTGCTCTTTGCATTATTATATTGTGGTATTTGTTGTGGGGTAAAAAAATAAAACTTTTTTGGGTTTATTTTGCGTTGCAATGAATCTTATGGTGATTGCTTTTGTTAAGGAAACGATTTTGGGTGTTTGCTTTAGCTTACCTGCACTGTTTGGTTTATTGCATTTTTGGATAGATACATTTTGTACTGATCGTTGTCGTCGTGATTTGTTTCTTGTTGAAGTTTTGGCTTATTTTCATTTTGTTGTCTCCGTGTTGAATGCATTGTTAGATATAAATGATAATTACGGGTGTTGTGTTTCTTATTGCATTTTGTTGGAATGGTGTGTTGACTGGTGTATGGAAATGCATGTTAAATGCATTTTGTTATTGAATGGTGTGTTAAATGCAATCATTAGGGGTGTTGATTTGCTTATTGCACTTATTTGGCCTTATTGTGTGTTACTGTGTAATTGATTGGCTTATGGGCAATTTGGGTTATTGCTTTTGTTGAATGCTATATTTAGTCTAGTGTTAGAATAAATTGGGGCTACTGATTTGTGTTGGATGTAGGTTATGCTTATTTTGATTTTTTTAGATTTTGGCATATTGAGTTTCATTTGTTGAATTTGATCCCTTTTTCATATTTCTTTTACCTTTGCAACAGCCTCTGAGTTTGGTTTTTGTGCTTTGCAACTTGCCTTTTTAAAATGAGGATATTTATGAATTGTTAATAGTTCCTAGCTTTTTCACTTTTATACAAAGCAAAGCAAAGGATGCGTATTATGGATCGGGAAAGCTAGTATAGCTAGCCATTATGAAAGCAAAGAGCAATAGCTCACATGGGAGTAGATAAGCTATTTAAGGCTCATAAGGTGAAGACAATGCTCAAGCTTCACCAAATTACAAGGACAAGATCAAGACGCAAACTTCATCAACGGCGGTCTTCATCTTCGCTACGATTGTAATTTTATTAGTTTTTTGAAATTTTATTTGTCATCATCAAAAAGGCGCAGATTGTTGGTGCAACATTGACTATGATCTCCTTTATGTTTTAACGATGACAAATAAATGTTCGCAAAATGTAAAATCACAAACGATAGCCAAAATCCGTAAAACCGGATTTGCCTATCTGGCGCGCCAGGCACGCGTCAGCGTGTGGGCAGCGCGCCACAAGCGAATTCCGATTTTACAGATTTCGCAACGTCGGCTTTCCTCTTACCCAACACATGTGGAAACTTCAATAAAGGTATGTATATGATATTTGAGCATTTAGGAACACTCCAAATAAGGTTTAGACTTAGAGAGGAGCAAAAACGAATCCTCTCGTTTTTTAACAAAATGCCAACTCAAATCTTTTATCAAATGCCTCTAGCTAAGGCCGGAACTTCTTTCTAAACCTAGTATGATCATATTTTCAACATACCATCGGACAAAAATATCATTTGACCTTAATCCAGGTTTACGTTGTTCCTAATCACGTAACGAGTTTTACTCTCTTATTGGTCAAACTAAGTCAAATGTCACTTTGCGTAAACGCATCCTTTCTCGTTATAAGATATGCTTTACTTGAGATGCAAAGCACTTAGCTTGTTTGAATCAAGATGATTAGTTATCAAATCCATTGTTGATTACCATGGATTAAAGTCTAAATGACTAAATGAGTTTGTGGTATTTGGAGATTAATCATGCTTTGACTTTTCTCATCTCCTTACCTATAAATGTTTTACAAACTCATAAGTATTCCTCACATGTACAAGATGACTTACAAACTCCCACATCTCTTCTACACAATCCTTTAATCCATCCTTCCTAATCATTTATTTACCCTTCTTCCTGACAAACGATTATATCATTCACACACTCTAAACACTTCCTTCTTAAACCTTCCCATAATCACACTTGCCCAATATTTTTTTGCTTATTGGCAATGTGATTATAAACCCAAATCAATCCTTTGATTTCATCTTAAACATCATCACCTTCATACTTCTTATCTTCAAACTACCTCCAAGCCTAACCTCATCTTCACATAAACCTTCCCCAAATAATACTCACTTGGGACAACTCACATTCCCTTACACAAAGTACTCTCTTTGTACTTTTGTACCTTTTGTCTCTTTCATTCCTTACATAGGCTCCTCCACATCCCATCAAAACATTCTCCATCACACATCCACTATTCTTCCTTACAACATATGAATTACACTGATGACTGTTGATAAAATATAATGCCTAAAAACATTACTAATATTTTTTCACATCTTTACGTTTTGATAATCACAAAATATGAAAACGTTCAACGTAAAATTAAACGTAAACAAGTAATTAGTAGTAAATTCTCATTTCAACAAATACATCACTTAAAGGTATGAATAAATAAATGCTTAATGCATTTTATAATCAAAGGAAATTTTTATTCAACCTCACACTTTTATAAAATATTGTAAACATTTTATAAATATTACAAAACATTTTCTACAATTAAAAGAAATGTTTTATTCAAAATAAACATTTTGAAATTCAAATTTTCGGACCTAAAACGGCTAGAAAAGCTCCAGAAAATTCCTCCTACACAAAAGACAAACTGGGGAAGCCCTAGTCTAGGGCGGCCCCCTTAAATACACGGCCGACCCTCTTAAAATTAAGGGGACCGCCCACCTATTTAAGGGGACCGGCCCTAGGTAGACGCTCCCCCAGTTTGTCTTATAAATACTGGACTTTTCCCTATAATTTTCTCACCTTTTGCACTCATTCTTTCTGTTCTAAAACAACCCACACATCTCATCAAAATCCTTTGATCATTTAATCATAAAGCTTTGTTTCCAAGTAATCCAGGCTTAATTCCTCAAGTGCAAGAGAAGAATACTTTCATCATCAAGTAAAGAAGTATTATACCTTAGTGTGCATAGCAATCTTGTTGCATCTATATCACATACTTGTAAATCATTTGTATATCTTTTATTTGTGTGTAGTAGTTAGATCTTGGCAATCTTTGTAAGTATAGTTAGATCGTGGTGATCTTACCAAGTAATGTTAGATAGTTGTGATATAAATAGTGTGGTAAAGTAAAGTCTTGAAGTTGTGAAGAAGTTGTGAAGTTGTGAAGAGCGTGATGTTGTGTTGTGATAGATTGGTTCTAGATAAGATTAGAACTCGACATTTAGCTTTGTGTCGTAAATCGGTGTAAGCAACGTTGTGTACGGTTTTCTCCGCCATAAGGGAGCTTGTTGACATAGTGAAGAAAACTCTCGAGTTAGGTGCTCGGGGAGTGGAGTAGGGCGAAGAGGTGCTTCGTTACCGAACCACTATAAATCCTCGCATTGTGGTTTGATTGTTCTTACTCTTATCTCTTGTCTTATATTATATTCTCATAACTTTTATCTTATCAATTAGTTTAGATCTAAATATATTGTTATATTATGCAAGTGTTGAGTTCACTTAATTCAATCTATATTTTTTTACAAACACTTCAAAACCTTTAATTAAAAAGCGGTAAACTATTCAACCCCCCTTCTAGTTTTCACAATTGGTATCAGAGCCACGCTAAATAAGATTTTTAAAATAAATTGTATTTTAAAACTTGAATCGATCTATGGAATCGGAAAAATATTTAGAAGGGCAATCTATGCAAAGACCACCACTATTTGAAAGTGGTGGATTTATTTATTGGAAAAATAGATTTGAAACTTATGTGAAGTCAAAAGATCTAGATTCTTTGGATGTTATTACCGATGTTGATTTATCTTCCTATTCAAAATAATCTCAAAACTAAAAAGTATGAAGTTTGTTACCTTTTCATACAAATGATGATCTTAAAAAGAAACTTGAAAAAAATAATGAAACTAAAATGGTAATTTATAATGCTTTGCCACGTAAAGAATACGAAAGAATTTTTATGTGTCAAACCGCAAAAGAAATTTAGGATACTTTGCTAATCACACATCAAGGTAATAATCAAATCAAAGCTAACAAAATAGATCTTCTTGTTCAACAATATGAACAATTTACGATTCCGAAAGAGAAATCAATAGATAATGCCTTTGCTAAATTTAACACTATTATTACTAGTCTAAAAGCACTTGATGAAGGTTTTTCTAGCAAGAATTGTGTTAGGAAATTTCTTAGGGCATTACATCCAAAATGGCGCGCGAATAGTCTCGGCGTGTTTGAAGATTCAAAAGAATCTAACAACTTACATCTTGACGAATTATTGAATAATAGAAGTCTATGAAGAGGTAATAAAGAAAGACTACGAAATGGTCAAAGGCACGAAAGAACAAAGTAGATCTCTTGCATTAAAGGTGAAAAAGGAAGTAAGTGATGAAGATAGCTCAAGCTTCAATAGTGAAGACAAAGAGTATGTTATGGCTATAAAAGAATTCAAGAAATTCTTAATGGACGAGGAGGATTTGTTTAAAGACAACCACGAGGCGATCATAATCAAATTCCAAAGGGGAAGTACGAAATTGGATGGTTATGGTAATGTGAAAGAAAATATTTTAGATGTGGTGAATCTAAATTCACTCATTGGAGAATGTTTTCAAAGCCGCCAAAGCATCGATCAAAATGCCTTTATTGGGGAGCATAGCGCAATGGAGAAGATGAAGTAGGAAAGACTAAAGATGAAACTTGCCTTGTAGCTCAAGCGCCCGATGAAATATGCTTAGGAGTAAACTTGGAACCCATGAGTGGATTAAAGATAGTGGATGCTCAAAACACATGACCGGTAATCGAAAGTTGTTCTCTTCATACAAGCTTCACAATGGTTGGAAACGTATTCTTTTGGGAGGCAACTTGCGTTGGTAAAAAATCATAAGACCAAAGGTACGATTTCTCAAGACTCCCTAATAATTGAAAATGTTGAGCACGTAGATAACTTAACATATAACTTGCTTAGTGTAGGTCAAATATGTGATAACGATTCATGCAAATAGTAATATTTACGAACCACGATAGCAAAATAATCAAAGACGAAAAAGTTATAGGAAAAGGAATTAGGAAAGGAGGAATATATGTAATGAAACTAGGAAAATAACCGGAGACTAATATGCTTTTGCAACATTGAACGAATACCCTCACTATGGCATATGGAGATTAGGCGTATGCTAGTATGCAATTAATTCAATTCTTTAGCATCTAAAGAATTAGTTTGAACCTACCCAAAACTAAATGCGATCTTGACATTTTTGTGGATGCTTTCAAATTAGAACACATGCTCATACTAAGTCACAAGGCTAAAAAAATAGTTTCAACAACTAGATGCCTAGAACTACTTCACATGGATTTGTTTGGCCCTTCCGCCATACGAAGCTATGGAGGAAATTGTTATACCTTAGTAATCATAGATGACTATTCTCGATTCACATGGACTAGATTTTTAGCAAATAAAACCGAGGCCTTTGAAAAATTTAAAGTATTTAGCAAAATGATCCAAAACAAATTAGGATGTTCCATTGTATCAATTAGAACGGATCATGGTCAGGAATTTGATAATGAAGCTCAATTTGAAAACTATTGTGATTTAAATGGGATATCGCACAATTTTTCCGCTCTTCGTACTCCACAATCAAATGGGGTAGTTAAAAGGAAAAATCGCACTCTACAAGAAATAAATAGAACCATGTTAAACGAACAATCCATTCCTCAAATTTTTTGGTGTAATGCGGTCGATACATCAACCAATATAATTAATAGAGTTTCCATTAGACGTATTTTAGGAAAAACTCAATACAAGTTGTTAAGAGGTAGGAAACCAAACCTTAACTATTTTAGAGTATTCGAAAGTAAATGCTTTATTCTTAATATAAAGGATTGCCTCACCAAGTTCGACCATAAGTCATACGAAGGTGTTTTCCTAGAATATTCGCAAAATAGTAAAGCTTACATAATACTTAACAAACAAACAATGAAAGTTGAAGAGTCATTGAATGTAACTTTCCAACGTGTCAAGAATGTGTGATGTCTTTGCCAAGTTCATGCATATGAGTTCGAAATGAGTTTGACGGGGAACTAAATTTCTTCTTTAGGATTACAAATAAAACAATTAGATGATGGGAATATTTTTTAATCAAATTCAAATATATTAAGGATAAGCTTAAGAATTTAGATAGAAGACTCTAAGCAATAAAAACTCCTATGTCTATGGAAACAAAACTCACGAAAGACGAAGAAGGTGAGTCCGTAGATAATACTAAATATAGAGGTATGATAGGTAGTTTATTATACTTAACGACAAGTAGACCCGATATCATGTTTAGTGTTTGCCTTTGTGCACGCTTTCAAGAGGATCCTAAAACCTCTCACCTAGAAGCGGTTAAACGTATCTTCCGATACATTAAAGGCACTACGCATCTAGGATTATGGTATCCTAAGGGATTCAGCATAGAAACAATAGTGTATGAGGATTTGGATCATGCGGGAGATTACGTAGGATCGCAGAGCACTAGTGTGTTTGCTCGGTTTATGGGATGTTGTCAAAACATCTATGGTTTTCGAAGAAGCAACTCCTCTCTTGCCATCTCCACAACAAAGTGGAATACTTAAGCGCCTGGAAAGTATGTCAACAAGCTTCTATGGATGATACAAGGCTCATCATAGAACTATGGTGTTTAGGTTAGATGCATTCCAATATGTGTGTTAAACAAAGGGGCTCTAGACGTAAGTAAGATTCACGGTTCACACTCACGAAACAAAAACACATTAGATTCAGCCATCACTTCTTAGCGATATTGTTCAAAAAGGAAATATCTCTATAGAAAAGGTTCATCGGAAGTCAACATAGCCGTATTCTAACTAAACCACTTTAACGTGAGCCTTTTATCTACTTCGTCTAGGTCTAGGAATGATGGAACTCATTGATTTAGTTTTTAGGCATATATAAAATGATAATCATCAATGGACCAATTGTCAAAAATCTGAGAAATTTTTTTTAATAGGGGGTGGCCTCCTTAATTCATAAAGGGCGGCCTCCTTAATTTTAAGGGGACCACCCAGACTTTAAGGGGACCACCCACCAGACTGGCAATTTTTCTTTTCTTTTCTTTTTTTCTCTGTGTCTAGGTTTCTATTTTGCACAAAATCACAAGATTGGGAAAAGTCTATAAGCAAACTTTACAATTCTCATATCCAAAATGCATTATCTTATACTAGATACAATAATCCCAATCTAATATTTTCCAACAAAGTCTTTCGTTAACTAGGAGCACATACGAAAATCTATTTATCACATGTTGTATTGAGATATGCTAAAAACATTTTTTCACATAGCATTATTGTTCTCTTACTTGTTGTCAAAAAGTATATAATCTAATATTTTTACGACATTCTTGGTTGAGCAAAAATGAAATTCAAGGAGCACGTGGATTATTCTTAAGTTTTATCATGTCTTTGTGTAGAATAATCGCCTACTCCAATTTGTTGCACTAGGCACACACTAGGATTTGCACAAAAGTTTGGTTCGTTTTTTAACTAAACCCCCTTATCAAGGAAAATTCTTTGTGTATTATATCTAGTTACTATAACAACCCAAGAATTTTCATCAAATGCAAAAGCTATTTTACTATTATTACAATTGTACGGGGAAATTTTTTTCGCTTGATTACATTACATTATATATCTCAAGTAAGTCATGTAAAATTGCATAACTAAGTGACAAGCTCAGGCAACCTATCTATGGCCTTTCCTGTCTTCATATATGTCAAGCAATACATCACAATATGTCAAGTCAATATCTTCATATCCCTTTTACAAGGTACTTTATTCCTTAATGTTACTATTTCGCAACGTATAAATCATAACAGGCTTTAAAACGTTATCGTATTGCCTCTAAAACCCTCAATTCCATGTTGATATTGACTAATATCTAAAGTGAATGCACAAGCCACTAAAGCATATGTACAAGAAATATAACATCTCATTTGAAATATAAAATTCTCTTCAAGTCAAAGTACAAGTCTCTAAAAGCTCAATGTACAAGTCATTAAGCATGACATCTAAAATAGCCGTTTTACCTCCGTTTTCATTCTAGTTTCTTCACCATCACTTTTGTACAAGCTACTACACTTAATATATAATGTGTAAACCCTAATTATTCTATTTATAACTTTTCATATACATTGTTACACTCTATACCCTTATTCATAACCCTAAACCGTAAAAACTGGCTAGTTTCTAAACATGATCGTTTTCTTCATTTTATCCATGTAAACTTAAATACCATACTTGAATAAGTTATAATAACATAAATTGAAACATTCTCATATCATAATCCATTATCATTCATCATTCTACTTCTATATACAAGAAACGAATCCAGAAAAACCCTAATTGTGCACCTATATGTAAACTTGAACCGTTTTCTCGTTTCTAACTCTTTATTCTCAAGTAATGCAACCAAGAGTCATTGTAATCCCAGAAATGAGTTTTACCAATCTCTTAATCCATCATTTTACCTTCCTTGCTTCAATCAATGTACGAGAATTCAAAGCTAGAAATCCTAAACCTTATATGAACCCTAATTTCAAGCTATGATTTATTCTTACAATTTAAACCTTTTTAACTAAAACCAACGTATAAACTTCTTTATATATTCTTTATTTAAGCTCATAGGATCTGTATCCATCATCCTATCAAAAGTATACAAAATTTTTAAACAAGAAAGGCAGAAATCCCTAAAGAGGCCCTAGTTGAAACCGTACTCCGGTTCTTCAATTCTATTCGTTTTTAACCCAAACAATTGGTAATCTTTGCTAATTACTGTTTTACCAGACCTTAACGACCTATTTCATCTATCCTTAATCATTTTTAGAACACATTGTACCTTGTTAAAACCTTTGAAACATACATGTCGAATCCCAAAACTGACCCAGCGGCTAATCTGTAACCCTTTGTGACCCTTTTAAGACCCATCCAAGTGCAAGATACTTACTTGAACTCCTTCTAGTGAAAACCTTAAAGCAGCTTTACCCACCTCTTTATTTACCTTTCCTGGTCAAAATAGAAGCGACATGACCCCCTTGATGACTCATTTCAGTCGCGGCTGAAGTACCACCACAAACACCCTTCTAGTTGCTTTCTAGCATCAGGGACTCATCCTTACTCTGACCCTAGCTCACCACATCATGTATAGCCTTCCAAGTGTCTCTCTTCAGATTCATAGCTTCTTAACTCGCTTGGTCTCAAGACTAGTATAAATAGGGCCCTAACTCCTTTCTTCAATTTGCTCCACATCTCTTCTTTCTCAAAACCCAATTTGGCTGCATTCCTTTGCTCCTTATGATCCTGATCATTAAAGAAGTTCAAGAAGCGAAGCCTTGAAGAATTGAAGCCCCGGAGTAAAGATACAAGGCGTACGAGTGGAAATACTACCCGAAACGACCCATTTCCACCATTTTTGATCATTGAAGCTCAAACCCAGGTTTTGAATGTTCTACTCTGCTACTACACCCTTATAATGTTCATATGATCCTAAATATACTCTTGTTAAAGTTTCATAACTCAATTCATGCTCATTTTCCTTTTTGATCCCATTACGTAACCCGAAACCCTAATTTCGGTATTCTTAAAACTAGATGTTATATGGTTAAATATTGTTATAATCTATACTTTCATTCTTAAATAATGTTAAATTTAAACCTCTTATTGATTAATGAGGAATTTGACTTAAAAACCCACGCGTTTACGTTTTGAAACCCTAATTCGACCCGTTTTGCTTCCTAGCTTAACGAATCGTTATTTTAAACTTGTGTTGCGTTAAAACTTCATATTTTAGTTTATTATAACTTATAAATGTCTAATGAAATGTTAAAATAAGCTTGCATGGCAATTTGGACATGTTTTGTAATTATAATCCATGCAAGGGGTATATATCGTAACTTTTCGGAAACTTATAACTAAAAGGGCTAAATATGTCATTTTATCAAAGTTATAACTCCAGGGATCTATTATGTCACTTTTCAAAGTCTAAGGTTTACTTGGTATATCTTTAAAAGTTGAAGGACCAAAGTCGTAAAAATGCAAACTCTAAGGACCTACTTGCAATTTTCCCAGGGTCTAAAATGTAACATTTTGAAAAAAGTATAAAAACAATTCTAAAACATTCCTGACATACTTTAATTAACGCTTCTCGTGCTTAACATTTCCAGATATTGAATAAAACGCTTAAAACCGATCATCCGGAAGCTATATTGTACCACAATACTAGGGAGCTTCATATTAAGAGGTTTCATCTTGGTATTACGTTCTGACTGAGTTGTTGGGTTTACGATTTAAAGTGCCTAGCTCCTAAAACGTTTACTGAATGACTTCTGACTTATAATGGCCCGATCAGTGATGATACAATAATTCCTAACTGGTTAAGATTGTGATAAGGTCGTCAGCTTTCATTTCAGAATAATTATTACATCTACCTATCAGGTGAAGTTCATAACCTCGCCTTTACTTATTTTACATGTTTTATAAACCCGCGAGGGGGATACATGCTTGTTACAAACTCTTTTACATACTCATTTATCTTATAAAAAGATGATTACTTTTCAAAGACTTAGTGAATACATAGCCTCGCATTTCAATCTTTTCATAAACCTGTGAGGGGGATACCTCCTATAAATTATGAATACAAGTTACATGTTATCCTGACATATCATTACAATTTCTGTCTAAGTTTCATAAATCCTACAAGTCGTTAAATTTGACTTTGAGTCGTTAAATTGACTTTGGATATTAATGTTAGTGTAATAAATCCTTCAAGTCGTTAAATTTGACTTCAAGTCGTTAAATTGACTTTGGATATTAATCTGTTAGTTTCATAGATCCTACAAGTCATTAAATTTGACTTCGAGTCGTTAAATTGACTTTGGATATTAATGATAGTGTAATAAATCCTACAAGTCGTTAAATTTGACTTCAAGTCGTTAAATTGACTTTGGATGTTAATATGTTGATATATGAGCTCTTCAAGTCGTTAAATTGACTTTGGATGATAATGTGTTGGTGACATGAGAACAAGACCAATCAGACCAAACAAGGCAATAACGGGATAATACATTGTTACTGATATAATTGTATTCGTGCCATTATTTACAGGTATATAATAAACGTGACCCCAAGATCATAACCATACCATTTTCATGATAATCGTTATAACAATTATTACACTATGACTTGTATTCAAACTGTTTATCAAACCTATGAATTTCACTCAACCTTTGTGTTGACTTTTTAGCATGTTTATCTCAGGTAATTGAGCAAGTTGCGGCACGGAGTGGCATGGACTCAAAGATGGCTGAACTGTTATCATTCAAACATGATGTTTTAGATTTTGGGACCTGCCTTTGTAAAACTCTGATTTGAAATGAATGATAACATATCTTTTGAATAAACGTCTCTTTTGGGTCGTTTTCTATGATTATGATTGTTGTATCCATGAAGTAATACCCCAGATTAGCTTCCGCTGCTATATTGTAAAAATGGGGGTGTTATAGTATTGCAAACAATGCTACGTTAATAGTTGGATGATTTGTGTTAAGCGTTTATAGGAATGTAGCATGTTGGAAATAAGTAAAGTGGATGAAATTTGGATATTTATAGTGGACTTTCTAAATATAGAAAGTGAAATAAGAATTAAAAAGTTATTTTTAGAAAGTTAGTAAGTAGCGTTTATGTAAAAAAGTTTACCCAAATTAGCTTAGGTTTTTATAAAAACTTAAGGTAATGGAAATAATTATGTAAATAATAATATTTAAAAAAAATAAAAAAATATAGGGGTGTTTATTCGGCCGACTAGGGAGGAAAAAAAAGGGAAACACAATCCTAGTCTAATTAAAATTCTAAATAGGTAATTATCTTAAATATTTTTGTAAATCTTATAAATACCAAAAACCCCTCTCCTCTTTTTCTTTGTTGATCGGCTGAAACCAAGAAGAAAGAAAAAAAAGATTTTTTTTATCAAGATCAAGTTGGTGACTTAGTGTTTCAAGAATCAAGGATTTAGTTGCGTGATAGGAATTGGAAGCTGCATTTTGAGCATATCGTCGTTCAGTGAGAACCGACTCTATATCCCACTAATAACATTGTATTAAAAACCTTGGTAGGATGGACAATGAAGCAGTGTTGAAATGAGTTTTAAAATGCAATGCAAAGGTTAGTGAAAATGTCAATGGACTATTATGTGACTGATATGCGTTATGTGCTACATGTTTTGTGATGTGATATTGAGATGTTGCCTAGTCAGGTGGATTACTTGCGGGTATCCATGTCCTGAGCTAGAGGGAAAGAGATTTAGTTGTGTGATGTGATATTGAGATGTTGCCTAGTCAGAAGGGTTACTTGCGGGTATCTCTAGCCTGAGCTAGAGGGAAAAAGGATATGGATTGATCCAAGAGCGATTGAGGTCGTCTGCTTGGTGTTTGATTGATTGGTTTTGGATTGAATTGCATGTTAGCTTGTATGTTAGTTAGCATAATTTTCATGCAAAAGTGTTGTTTTATAATCACAGTAATTCGGTTAATGATTTTGGTAATGGATTGAATAAAGTGGATCAGAAAATCTTTGACCTATGTTTCTCACACAACCATAGTGTTGAAGTATAAGCATACAATTTCAAATATACAGCAAGATGAGGTTTAAGGTAAAGAAAGTGGCTAGATAGACGTAAGGCAGCTGGAGAAGTTTAGTAATCTTGATTATATGTTATATGAAAATGGTGATGAATGTTAATTTGTTTTTGCTTGGTTAGGAAATTAAAATGTTTTAATATCATACATAGACGTGAACTGCCTTTCTATCAATGTCAGACAACGAAAACCTAAAATACATCCATGAGACTCCTAACGACAAAAAAAAATCCCTTTTTGATTTTGTTGATTGTATAGGTATTTTCATGACCCTCGCGCGTGTCTAAACCATTGTATTATGCGGTTTTATCTTTAAGGAATCTAGTCCAAGTATACCTAGAGTAGTCATCTACTATGACTAAGGTGTAGCGGTTTCCTCCGTAACTCCGTACGGCGGATGGACCGAAGAGATCCATATGAAGGAGTTCTAAGCATCTAGTCGTTGAGACTATATTCTTAGCTTTGTGACTAGCGTGAGCTTGTTTTCCAATTTTGCAAGCATCACAGAAGTGTTGATCAAACTTAAGCTTAGGTAAGTTTCTAACTAATTCCTTAGATGCTAACGATTGAATGAGACGCATATTAGCATGACCTAATCTCCTATGCCACAACGTGGAGTTTTCATCAATCGTTGCAAGACAAATTTTGTCTTTTGGCTTATTTCCTAATTTCATCACATATAAGCCTTTCTTCCTAATACCTCTACCTATAACCTTACCATCCTTAGTGATTTCACTATCATGTTCAGAGAAAGTTACTCTACACTTATTATCACATATTTGTCCTACACTTAGCAAGTTAAATCTTAAGTTATCTACATGTTCTACATTATCTATTTTGAGAGAGTCATTCGAAATCGTACCTTTGCCAATGATGTTACCGCGAAGATTACTACCAAAAATAACATTACCTCTGTTGTATGCCTTGTAGCTTGAGAAGAGCTTTCGGTTACCCGTCATGTGTTTAGAGCATCTGCTATCCTTTATCCACTCATCGGGTTCCAAGTCGACTCCAAGGCATATCTATTTATATAAGACAATAACTCAAACATTTGGTCCCCAATATCTCATGGGTCCAAAGTTGTTAGTGCTAAACATCCCTTGCATTTGATGCAATTGATTAGGATGTGGAAATGGAGGACACATTTCCCATGGCATGTAACTTTGACGTTGGAAGTTATTCCAAGTTACAGGAAAGCCATGAGGTTGGTTTTGTCGACCAACATTTCTTTTTTGGTTGAGGTGTCTTAGAGCGAGGATATTTATTATTGACTCTTCTAGGTGGTGGAGTTTTTTACCTAAAATTTGATTTATAAAATCCAACTCTGGGTTTTAACGTTGGTTTATAAAATTGTTTGACTTCATTATCACTAGCAACAGGAATTTTGACATTGTTTACCATTATGTGTTTTGGTCTAGGACCCAAAATAGATTTTTAAAAAGAAACGGATTTTTCAGATTCTGGTGAATAGACAGGAGGCCCCTTGATTGATTTGGGGGCCATTGGGACTTTATGGGGGCCGCCCATGGTATTTAGGGGACCGCCACTAGAGGACGTTTCTTTCTGAGATTTCACAAATTTTATTTCCTTAGACTTACTAGTAGATGCTTCACATGAATTAAACCCTAAACCTAATTTATCACCTAAGGGTTTTTGATTGCTTAATATTTCATTTAAGCAATGTGTGCTCTTTTCAAATTTAATTAGTTTAAGAGCTTCTTCTTTGAGTTTTTCATTCTTAGTTTTAAATGATTGACAATTTGTACATTCAAGATCAACTCCCTTGTTTTTCTCTAATGTAGACAATTTTAATTTGAGTTCACTAAGTTTATTTTCTAAGCAATTTCTAATAGCTTTTAGCCGTTTGTTTTTAGTTGTTAGGATCATTAAAAGTGTCGATTATGTGATTTTGTATTATTTAAGTAATTAGTGTTTCTTTTGATAATGTCAATGTAGTTTGTAATAAGGTATATTATGCTAAAAGAATGAAATAGCATAATTACCAA
>BQNB010033251.1:0-10000 GCA_026074375.1 Tanacetum coccineum
ATTTTACTTCTAGAGTATTAAGGTGTAGATTCCGCATACATTTTAATATACATACAAAGTTTCTACAACAAGTTATATTGGATTTATCCAAGGTAATTTAACCTTAGACAACCTACGGAATCGATCTAGGTTTGGGATCAACATGTAATCCTAAGAAGAATGTAAGTTCTCCCATAGAACTCATTTGAAATTTCTCATGCTTCATCTTCTCAAATGCATAGCATAGCTCCTTCTTAGTTGAACCAAAGATGATATCATCCACATAAACTTGAACCAGCAAGATATCACCTTTATGCCTTTTGATGAATAAGGCCTTGTTAATTTTCCCTCTTTAAATTCCATTATCCAACAGATATGTTGACAAGGTTTCATACCAAGCTCTAGGAGCTTGATGTAGTCCATACAATTCTTTTTCAACCTTGTATACTCTATCAGGAAAGTCTGGATATTCAAATCCTGGTGGTTGACATACATTGTAACACCCCTAAAAATGGGTCGTAGCAGAATATGTTTCCGGGAGCGTTACTTCATAATACCATTGCTCAAGTCATGAGAGAATGACCTCTAACTATGTCGTTTGAAAAGAAATCTTGAATTATTTAGACTCCAATGCACATCACATAAGCCAAGCATCTAATTCACTTGAGAAAAACATGCTTAAAAAGTGTCAACATAAAGTTGGTGAGTTCATAGGTTTGTTTAAGTATAAATGTTGAACCAAACTTTTGTAAAGTATGTATGACTGTTTCAATCCTTGTATATTCCCCAAAATGTATGTATGAATGTTATAAACCAATGAGTTATAAAGTATGCATGACCATTTCAATCCCCAAATAGTTACAAAAATGTATGTATAGTTGGACCCCTATTGTTCAAAGTATGTATTGCCACTTTATTCAAGGAAACATAAATATTCCTGTGTGTATAAAACAATGATTACGATTACTTAAAGTTCATGAAACTGTTGCGTAGACTCATATATATGCCATTTTATTCGTGTAAATGTTGTGCTCTGACATGCTATAACGTTGTGCTTTAAGTTCAAGGCACCATAAGTGTTTATGTTCGTGTAAATGTTGTGCTCTAACATGCTATAATGTTCGTTTGCCCGGTGATAGCAAATCACCCAAACGGGGCTGTCACACCCGAATAGATCTATTTCATAACATTCGCGTTCACCCTTTGAGTAATTAACAGTTCATGCAACTTAAGCTAACCCGTAATCATTTGAGTGAAAGTCAAGTATGTGTTTGCATCCAAAAATGAAATCAAGTATTGTATCTCATCGTAAGATGTGTAAATGAGTATGTAAACCAATGTGTAATGAGTTGTAGATGAACATGTAACAAGTTTGAATCAATCATGTAAATGAGTTTGTAAACAAGCATGTTCTCACCCCAAAAATATATGAAAAACAAGTAAAACATGGGGCTATAAACTCACCTTGAGTGAATGGATAACAAGTATATCAGAAAATGTGTCACATAAGTATCCGAATGCAACCTAATAAAGTATAGGTCGTATGAGTACTAAGTACTTTGAATAACTAAGACCATATATAATTCTATATAGCTACATCACCATCTAATTGTATTTGTGAAATCATATTTATAAAGTAAAAAACGTTTATAAATATCTCTTTAGTAAGAACGGCGTAATTTTCTCGTTTTAAGTCCGTTTTGTACGTTTCTTATGTCCACACTTTCATATTAAAACGATGTATCAAAATACAACATTTTCATATTTGTAACCCACTTGTGAATAGTACTTTTTACTGTTCATACCCTTTTATAAATTTAGTTATCGTAAAACTTGTAAAAGTCATATCTTATTCGTTTTAACTCCGATTTTAGTGATTCTTTCGAGCACGTCTTCGAAATTGAAAGTTTTATCTAACTAATGTATTTTTACAAAATGTATCTGAGATGAATAGTGATTTTTACTATTCATAGTTTATAAAATTATTTTTATAAACTTTAATTATCGTAAACATGAAAAATCCATAACTCCTTCGTTATTGATCAAAAAATTATGATTCTTAATGTTTTAGAATCCTAAAAATATGTACTATCTTAGAAAAATATCCAACCTTTTATATCAGAGGTGATTTGTAATGAGCTTTTATAAAATTTCTTTTATAAACGCGTTTATTATCGTATAACTTGCAAATGGCGTATCTCCTTCGTTATAAATCGGTTTTTCGAGTTTCTTACATTTTTGGAATCCTCATTAGATGTAGTATTTTATAAAAATATAAAATAAATATGTTATATTTCAAATTTTGATCAAACCCTATGATATTTTTGCCAAAAATATGTTTAAACTTGATTTTGTAACTTTTTAGTTTAGTAACTTTGTTACAAGTCCTTTATGTGGAGTTCTAAATAACTCCTTAGATCGTTGTAAGCTCAGTTTGATTAGAACTTGTATCTAGGATAATAACAATGAACATAGAATATATGCATAGCGGAAATAGCATAATGAACAAAGTTATTCAACAAGGTTTTTTATCATTATCTTCTCTACAATGACTACAACAAGCCCCAATTCTACACGATCAACTGTAGAATGGTTACCTAATCTAACAGGATCAATGAAACATTGATCTTGGGGCTAAACACAAACAATCTAGGCGTCTACAATGAGACTTGACGCCTAGACACACACACACTTTCCTGGTGTTTACATCTTGACACACAGAAAATAACACGACCTATATCTCTTTATATAATAAAGATATTAGGTTTACAAAGGATAAGTATTAGGAAATAAACAAATCTTCCTAACTTTTATAATTATCTTCTAGGAAATCTTCTGTAATCTTCCATCTTTTGAAGAATTCCTCCTTTGCCTTTTAATTCCTTCATCTTTCATATGTTTTGTCTTATCAACTCAAATATAATTCCCAACAATCTTCCCCTAGTTGATATAGACAAAACCAAAATAAGCACGAGCTTCTTCCCCTTTTTGTCATAATCAAATAGGGGACTAAAGTATGCAACTTTAATTTTGACAACCACAAACCACTATCACACTTCTAATCCAGCCTTCCAACAACTCAAATTACCCTCCAAGACGCGCCTTAAGATAAATGAACTTGAGCAGTAGAAACTTAAACTAGCAGTAGTAATAATGACTAGCAGTAGTAAAAACCTTCACCTCATGTGGTGCATGTAAATAGTTAAACATTTTAACAATAAGCTTCCCTTGAAACCCAAATGTTAACCATTTCTTGAATCTTTAATTATGTAGGCTCTATGTAAGGATTACTGATGAAGAAAACTAAGTATAACAAACTTGATGTTGAAGTAGAACCACCCAAACTTGTGTCTTATATCTTATACTATCCACGTGACGTCAAACTTATAAATAAATCTGTGAAATATAAATAGATCGCAACCTCTTGACAAAAATCCTCATCTTCTATGAGACACATAAATAGTGATAGCAAATGTGAGCATTGAGCAACATAAGTTTGTAAATCACACACCTTTGCTAGATTCTTCAAGTCTTCGTCACATCGTTTCTAAGCATGAACAAGTTATCTCTAAACGTTGTGAGCCATTTGAGATATGATAAAACACGTACCCAAGTAATTCCACTTCATCGTCAAATAAGTTATAAACAATCTTCTTTGTAACCAATTAATCTAATGAATCCAAAAATACGAGCCTTAAAATCTGTTAAGAACATACAAACCAAAACCAAAATTACAAACAGTATTAACCATGAACTGTCCAATATCAGACAAAGTTGGCAGTATTAATTCTTGTTGCCAACAGTATTAAGACAATCTGAGCAGTACTAATTCTTCTCGTCAAGCAGTACTAACTCTACCAGTACTAATATCTTCTACCAGTACTAAATCATCATGGCAGTATAATCATAATGCTAGTCGTAGTATAAACAAATACCTTAGAAGTGTTAATGAGCATCAAACAGTATTAACACTTCCCCTTAAACCAAGCAGTATAAATGAACAATTCAAAGCTTGGCAGTACAAACGAGCACCTTGGCAGTACTAACCAATATACCCAAGCAGTACTAATATTCTTCATTGCTAGCTGCATAAACACGATTCGAGCAGTAGTAATGGTTACTTTGGCAATACTAAGAATTAAAGAGCAGTTTTAAATTACCTTGCACATTGAATGATTTTAATCACAAACCATGGAAATACAAACTCGAATCCTCCTTTTAGCCAGTAACTTCACACAACATCATGAAACAATCATTCAGAAGTGATATGCCAGCAAACCCTTAGGCATCACCATTAGTCGACACATAACAAATCATCAGTAGGGTTTCATTAAGGTAAACCCTAGTTAACAATCTTCATACCACCAGTAACTTTAATCAACATACTTAGGGTTACGTGTATACATGTTGCTGATGCCTTCGTATAACTTGCAATAAATCAAACACCACGAATGAATACAAGTAACATGTGCCACGATCTTCAAATATTATAATCACTGTTAAGGATACTTTTTTTAAGTATCCAGACGACACCTTTTTAGCGACACTTTTTCTATTACTAAACTGTCACTAATCCTTCCTTGTAGGTACGAACCAACCACAAAAATATTAGGGTTTCTAGCCGTGTTCTTCATAACCTTCGTCCTTCAAGGATCAACGAACTGCCATCATGAAAACTTTCTATTTTTATTGAATTAGGATTTGCAAAAACAATAATCTTTTTCAAACCTACTAATCACCAAAAACAGAAAACTTCTACCTTCTTCACTTCATAAACACGACACAAAATCACCTTGTACATCCTAGATCAAGAGCCCCGTGGCTCTAATACCAATTATGGAGTTCTAAATAACTCCTTAGATCATTGTAAGCTTAGTTTGATTAGAACTTTTATCTAGGATAATAACAATGAACATAGAATATATGCATAGCGGAAATAGCATAATGAACAAATTATTCAACAAGGTTTTTCATCATTATCATACACTCCAAGCCCCAATTATATTTGATCAGAATATAACGGTTACAACTAATCTGTAACAGGATCAAGTTATCTTGACCTTGAGGCTACACCACACTAACTAGACGTCTACATCTCTAAAGATACACACACATGTTTTTCTTTTCTGTGTATACTTTAACTACACACCTATGAATCTCTTTATATAGAGAGATATCAAGGCTTACAAAGGAAGATAAACATTAGACATATTTGGTTTACAAAGGATAAGTATAAATAAATATATTAATAAATCTTTTAATCATTTAAGTTTATCTTTAGAATCTTCAAAATCTTCCATCTTTTGAAGAATTCCTCCTTTGCCTTTAAAGTCCTTCATCTTTCATATGTTTTGTCTTATCAACTCAAATATAATTCCCAACAATCTTCCCCTAGTTGATAATGACAAAACAAAAATAAGCACGAGCTTCTTCCCTTGAAGCTAATATATATGAAAGAATAGAACTATACCACTAAGGATCTACAAGTTGCAAATCATCTTTGTAACGCCTTCTTCCCCTTTTTGACATAATCAATTAGGGGACTAAAATATGCAACTTTGATTTTGACAACCACAAACCACTATCATACTTCTAATCTAGCCTTTCATCAACTCAAATTACCCTTCATGACACGCCTTAAGATAAATGAACTTGAGCAGTAAAAAACTTAAACTAGCAGTAAGTAATAATTCACAAGCAGTATTGTAAAAACCTTCACCTCATGTTGTCATGTAAAATGGTTAAACATTTAACAAATAAGCATCCCCAGAAACCCATATGTTTAAACCATTTCTTGAATACCTTTAATTCTGTAGGCTCTATTAATGATTATTGATGAAGAAAACTAAGTAAATACGAACGTGAGCTGAAGTAAACCACCATACTTATGTCTTATATCTTGTACTATCCACTTGTAGTTAAACTTATAAATAAAATCTATGAAATAATAGTAGATCGCAACCTCTTGAAAAAATCCTCACTCTATGAGACAACATAACAATTATAGCAAATTTGATGCATTGAGCACTGATAAGTTTGTGAATCACACATCTTTGCTAGATTCGTCAAGTCTTTGTCACATCGTTTCTAAGTACAAACAAGTTATCTCTAAACGTTGTGAGCCATTTAAGATATGATAAAGCACGTACCCAAGTAATTCCACTTCATCGTCAAATAAGTTATAAACAATCTTCTTCGTAACTAATTAATCCAATGAATCCAAAAATACGAGCCTTAAAATCTGTTAAGAACATGTAAAAAAACCAAAAATCCAAACAGTATTAACCATAAACTATCCAATATCGGACAAAGCTGGTAGTATTAATTCTTGTTGCCAACAGTATTTAGACAATATGAGCAGTACTAATTCTTCTCGTCAAGTAGTACTAACTCTACCAGTACTAATGTCATCTACCAGTACTAAATCATCTTAGTAGTAAAATCATAATGCTAGCCAATAGTAAATAAAAACTATACCTTATAGTGTTAATGAGCATCAAACAGTATTAACACTTCCCCTTAAACCAAGCAGTACAAATAAACAATTCGAAGCTTGGCAGTTCAAGCGAGCACCTAGGTAGTACTAACCAATATACCCAAGCAGTACTAATTTTCTTCATTCCTAGCAGCATAAACACGATTCGAGCAGTAGTAATGATTACTTTGGCAATACTAAGAATTAAAGAGTAGTATTAAGTTACCTTGCACATTGAACGATTTTAATCACAAACCATGGCAATACAAACTCGTATCCTCCGTTGTTTCTTTCTAGTAACTTCACACAACATTCATGAAAACAATCAATGAGAAGTGAGTATGCCAGCAAACCCATAGCATTACCATTACTCGACTCATAATCAAATGCAATAGTGGGTTTCATTGAGAAAAACTCTAGTCGACAATCTTCATACCACTAGTAACCTTAATCAACATACTTAGGGTTACGTGTATACCTGCTGATGACGCCTTCGTGTAACTTGCAATAAATCAAACACCACGAATAAATACAAGCTACATGTGCCACGATCCAGACGACACCTTTTTAGCGACACTTTTTCTGTTACTAAACTGTCACTAATCCTTCCTTGTAGGTACGAACCAACCATAAAAATATTAGGGTTTCTAGCCGTGTTCTTCATAACCTTCGTCCTTCAAGGATCAACGAACTGCCATCATGAAAACTTTCTGTTTTTAATGAATTAGGGTTTGCAAAAACCCTAATCTTCTTCAAACCTGCTAATCACCAAAAACAGAAAACTTCTACCTTCTTCACTTCATAAACATAACCCAAAATCACCTTGTAGATCCTAGATCAAGAGCCCCGTGGCTCTGATACCAATTGTGGTGTTATAAATAACTCCTTAGATCATTGTAAGCTTAGTTTGATTAGAACTTTCATCTAGGATAATAACAATGAACATAGAATATATGCATAGCAGAAATAGCATAATGAACAAATTATTCAACAAGGTTTTTCATCATTATCTTCTCTACAATGACTACTACAAGCCCCAATTCTACACGATCAACTGTAGAACGGTTACCTAATCTAACAGGATTAATGAGACATTGATCTTGGGGTAAACACAAACAACCTAGGCGTCTATAATGAGACTTGACGCCTAGACACACACTCACTTTCTTGGTGTTTACATCTCGACACACAGAAAATAATACGACCTATATCTCTTTATATAATAGAGATATTTGGTTTATAAAGGATAAGTATAAATAAAGATATTAATAAATCTTTTAATCATTTAAGTTTATCTTCAGAATCTTCAAAATCTTCCATCTTTTGAAGAATTCTTCCTTTGCCTTTTAAGTCCTTCATCTTTTATATGTTTTGTCTTATCAACTCAAATATAATTCATAACAATCTTCCCCTAGTTGATAATGACAAAACCAAAATAAGCACGAGCTTCTTCCCCTGAAGCTAATATATATGAAAGAATAGAACTATACCACCAAGGATCTACAAGTTGTAAATCATCTTTGTAACGCCTTCTTCCCCTTTTTGTCATAATCAATTAGGGGACTAAAGTATGCAACTTTGATTTCGACAACCACTACCACACTTCTAATCTAGCCTTCCAACAACTCAAATTCCCTTCCATGACATGCCATAAGATAAATGAACTTGAGCAGTAAAAACTTAAACTAGCAGTAGTAATAATGACTAGCAGTAGTAAAAACCTTCACCACATATGGTACATGTAAATGGTTAAACATTTTAACAATAAGCATCCCCTGAAACCCATATGTTAACCATTTCTTGAATCTTCAATTCTATAAGCTCTATGTAATGATTACTGATGAAGAAAACTAAGTATAACGAACGTGATGCTGAAGTAGAACAACCCAAACTTATGTCTTATATCTTGTACTATCCACGTGATGTTAAACTTATAAATAAATCTATGAAATATAAGTAGATCGCAACCTCTTGACAAAAATCCTCATCTTCTATGAGACACATAACAAGTGATAGCAAATGTGAGCATTGAGCACCATAAGTTTGTAAATCACACACCTTTGCTAGATTCGTCAAGTCTTTGTCACATCGTTTCTAAGCACGAACAAGATATCTCTAAACGTTGTAAGCCAATTGAGATATGATAAAGCACGTACCCAAGTAATTCCACTTCATCGTCAAATAAGTTATAAACAATCTTCTTCGTAACTAATTAATCCAATGAATCTAAAAATACGAGCCATAGAATCTGTTAAGAACATGTAAAAAAACCAAAAATCAAAATAGTATTAACCATGAACTATCCAATATCGGACAAAGCTGGTAGTATTAATTCTTGTTGCCAATAGTATTAAGACAATATGAGCAGTACTAATTCTTCTCGTCAAGTAGTACTAACTCTATCAGTACTAATGTCTTCTACCAGTACTAAATCATCTTGCCAGTATAATCATAATGCTAGCCGTAGTATAAACAAATACCTTAGCAGTGTTAATGAGCATCAAACAGTATTAACACTTCCCCTTAAACCAAGCAGTATAAATGAATAATTCGAAGCTTGGCAGTACAAACGAGCACCTAGGCAGTACTAACCAATATACCCAAGCAGTACTAATATTCTTCATTGCTAGCAGCATAAACACGATTCAAGCAGTAGTAATGATTACTTTGGTAGTACTAAGAATTAAAGAGCAGTAGTTAGTTACCTTGCACATTGAATGATTTTAATCATAAACCATGGCAATACAAACTCGTATCCTACTTGTTGCTAATAACTTCACACAACATCATGAAACAATCATTGAGAAGTAATATGATAGCAAACCCTTAGGCATCACTATTAGTCAACGCATAACAAATCATCAGTAGGGTTTCATTAAGGTAAACCCTAGTCGACAATCTTCATACCACTAGTAACCTTAATCAACATACTTAGGGTTACGTGTATACCTGCTGCTAATGCCTTTGTGTAACTTGCAATAAATCAAACACTAAAAATGAATAAAAGCTACATGTGCCACGATCTTCAGCCATTATAATTACTGTTAAGAATACTTTTTTTAAGTATCCAGAGGACACCTTTTTAGCCACAATTTTTCTATTACTAAATTGTCACTAATCCTTCCTTGTAGGTACGAACCAACCACAAAAATATTAGGGTTTCTAGCCGTGTTCTTCATAACCTTCGTCCTTCAAGGATCAACGAACTGCCATCATGAAAACTTTCTGTTTTTATTGAATTAGGGTTTGCAAAAACCCTAATCTTCTTCAAACCTGCTAATCACCAAAAACAGAAAACTTTTACCTTCTTTACATCATAAACACAACCCAAAATCTCCTTGTAGATCCTAGATTAAGAGCCCCGTGGCTCTGATACCAATTGTGGTGTTGTAAATAACTCCTTAGATCGTTGTAAGCTTAGCTTGATTAGAACTTTTATCTAGGATAATAACAATGAACATAGAATATATGCATAGCAGAAATAGCATAATGAACAAATTATTCAACAAGGTTTTTCATCATTATCTTCTCTACAATGACTACTAC
>BQNB010033251.1:17500-52482 GCA_026074375.1 Tanacetum coccineum
TATATGCATAGCGGAAATAGCATAATGAACAAATTATTCAACAAGGTTTTTCATCATTATCTTCTCTACAATGACTACTATAAGCCCCAATTCTACATGATCAACTGTAGAACGGTTACCTAATCTAACAAGATCAATGAAACATTGATCTTGGGGCTAAACATAAACAACCTAGGCGTCTACAATGAGACTTGACGCCTAGACACACACACACACTTTCTTGGTGTTTTCATCTTGACACATAGAAAATAACACGACCTATATCTCTTTATATAATAGAGATATTTGGTTTACAAAGGATAAGTATAAATAAATATATTAATAAATCTTTTAATCATTTAAGTTTATCTTTAGAATCTTCAAAATCTTCCATCTTTTGAAGAATTCCTCCTTTGCCTTTAAAGTCCTTCATCTTTCATATGTTTTGTCTTATCAACTCAAATATAATTCCCAACAATCTTCCCCTAGTTGATAATGACAAAACAAAAATAAGCACGAGCTTCTTCCCTTGAAGCTAATATATATGAAAGAATAGAACTATACCACTAAGGATCTACAAGTTGCAAATCATCTTTGTAACGCCTTCTTCCCCTTTTTGACATAATCAATTAGGGGACTAAAATATGCAACTTTGATTTTGACAACCACAAACCACTATCATACTTCTAATCTAGCCTTTCATCAACTCAAATTACCCTTCATGACACGCCTTAAGATAAATGAACTTGAGCAGTAAAAACTTAAACTAGCAGTAGTAATAATCACTAGCAGTAGTAAAAACCTTCACCTCATGTGGTGCATGTAAATGGTTAAACATTTTAACAATAAGCATCCCCTGAAACCCATATGTTAACCATTTCTTGAATCTTTAATTCTGTAGGCTCTATGTAATGATTATTGATGAAGAAAACTAAGTATAACGAACGTGATGCTGAAGTAGAACAACCCAAACTTATGTCTTATATCTTGTACTATCCACGTGATGTTAAACTTATAAATAAATCTATGAAATATAAGTAGATCGCAACCTCTTGACAAAAATCCTCATCTTCTATGAGACACATAACAAGTGATAGCAAATTTGAGCATTGAGCACTATAAGTTTGTGAATCACACATCTTTGCTAGATTCGTCAAGTCTTTGTCACATCGTTTCTAAGTACAAACAAGTTATCTCTAAACGTTGTGAGCCATTTAAGATATGATAAATCACGTACCCAAGTAATTCCACTTCATCGTCAAATAAGTTATAAACAATCTTCTTCGTAACCAATTAATCCAATGAATCCAAAAATACGAGCCTTAAAATATGTTAAGAACATGTAAACCAAACCAAAAATCCAAACAGTATTAACCATGAACTGTCCAATATCGGACAAAGATGGCAGCATTAATTCTTGTTGCCAACAGTATTAAGACAATATGAGCATTACTAATTCTTCTCGTCAAGCAGTACTAACTCTACCAGTACTAATGTCATCTACCAGTACTAAATCATCTTAGTAGTAAAATCATAATGCTAGCCATAGTATAAACAAATACCTTAGTAGTGTTAATGAGCATCAAACAGTATTAACACTTCCCCTTAAACCAAGCAGTATAAATAAACAATTCGAAGCTTGGCAGTTCAAGCGAGCACCTAGGTAGTAATAACCAATATACCCAAGCAGTACTAATTTTCTTCATTCCTAGCAGCATAAACACGATTCGAGCAGTAGTAATGATTACTTTGGCAATACTAAGAATTAAAGAGTAGTATTAAGTTACCTTGCACATTGAACGATTTTAATCACAAACCATGGCAATACAAACTCGTATCCTCCTTGTTTCTAGTAACTTCACACAACATCATGAAACAATCAATGAGAAGTGATATGCCAGCAAACCCATAGGCATTACCATTACTCGACGCATAACAAATCATTAGTGGGGTTTCATTGAGGTAAACTCTAGTCGACAATCTTCATACCACTAGTAACCTTAATCAACATACTTAGGGTTACGTGTATACCTGCTGCTGACGCCTTCGTGTAACTTGCAATAAATCAAACACCATGAATGAATACAAGCTACATATGCCACGATCTTCAGCCATTATAATCACTGTTAAGGATACTTTTTTTAAGTATCCAGACGACACCTTTTTAGCGACACTTTTTCTGTTACTAAACTGTCACTAATCCTTCCTTGTAGGTACGAACCAACCACAAAAATATTAGGGTTTCTAGCCGTGTTCTTCATAACCTTCGTCCTTCAAGGATCAACGAACTGCCATCATGAAAACTTTCTGTTTTTATTGAATTAGGGTTTGCAAAAACCCTAATCTTCTTCAAACCTGCTAATCACCAAAAACAGAAAACTTCTACCTTCTTCACTTCATAAACACGACACAAAATCACCTTGTAGATCCTAGATCAAGAGCCCCGTGGCTCTGATACCAATTGTGGTGTTAATAAATAACTCCTTAGATCATTGTAACTTAGTTTGAATTAGAAAACTTTCATCTGAGGATAATAACAAAAACAAAAAAATATGCAAAGCAGAAATGCATAATGAACAATATTATTCAACAAGGTTTTTCATCATTATCTTCTCTACAATGACTACTACAAGCCCCAATTCTACACGATCAACTGTAGACGTGTTATCTAAACAATAACAAGGAATCAAAGATCTTTGAGGCTAAAACACTAAACCTAGGCGTCTCCTTAGAGAACATGACGCCTAGAACACACACACTTTTCTGGTGTTTACATCTTGACACCCACAGAAAATAACACGACCTATATCTCTTTATATAATAGAGATATTAGGTTTACAAAGGATAATAACAAATAAAGATATTAAAAAATCTTTTAATCATTTAAGTTTATCTTTAGAATCTTCAAAATCTTCCATCTTTTGAAGAATTCCTCCTTTGCCTTTTAAGTCCTTCATCTTTCATATGTTTTGTCTTATCAACTAAAATATAATTCCCAACAATCTTCCCCTAGTTGATAATGACAAAACCATATAAGTACAAACTTCCCCTAAAGCTAATATATATGAAAGAATAAGGATCCATGCAATTCTACCAAGGATCTATAAGTTGCACATCTTCTTTGTAAATCTTCTTCCCCTTTTTGTCATAATTAAATAGGGGACTAAAGTATGCAACTTTGATTTCGACAACCACAAACCACTATCACACTTCTAATCCAGCCTTCCAACAACTCAAATTACCCTCCATGACGCGCCTTAAGATAAATGAACTTGAGCAGTAGAAACTTAAACTAGCAGTAGTAATAATGTTGTACATTAGATGTAACACCCCCAAAATGGGTCGCAGCGGAATAAGGGTCCGGGGCGTGTTACTTATCAGATCACTAACCACAAGCGATAATATAAGTACGACACAAAAAAAGTCATTTAAATGTAATTGGATTTATTTAAGTATTTGTTACCAAAAGCCCGACCCGAGCTTTTACCTTGATATTGTTACAAGATTTACAGCCCATAACGGCAATAAACCAAAATGTAATGCGACTAAATCTTTAATGCCTATGACTTTTCAAAATATAACACCCAATGTATAATCCTTCGCACCTCGTGCTTAAAATGACACATCCTGAAAAAAACATTGCATTTTTTTAAAACGTCAATAAAGTTGGTGGATTTTCATTGTTTAATTAAATGATCATGCAGGACCGCAAGACTTTCCCCGTGATAATGCAACAGATGCAGACATCACAAATGTATTTACGTTTTCCTAAGCTCATGACACCGAAACTCGACATAATTGAATACAATATATAGATATATATTGCCTACATTGCCCGTGATGATGTTCAACCCTTAACATCCAGTATTCCGAATGAAATACGTTCGTTTCTGAATGATAGCTTTGTCGACTGGCCTACCCGAACGGGGAAGTCCCATCCCAAATAGATCTATTATAATCATTAGGCGCTCAATGCAATGTAATCACGACTTACATATATGTAATTTACAGTTATGATTCTATGGCACAGTGGGTTATCGCTACTTAGGCAAAACGTAATCATGATAAAATGTACACTTGCGTCCAATTTGTAAAACGTGCATATGTTTCTCACCCCAAAACTTATAAAGTATGATTAAAGTAAAACGTGGGGCTATGAACTCACCTCAAATGAATTTGAAACAGAGTATATCACTACTGATAAAGCGTCACGATGAAAGACTGAATGCAACGCCGTCTATAAAGGATAGGCGATTAAGAAGACTCGCCCAGAAGAGCATATCAGAACGAATAAGACAACCAATAACAATGACCACTATAGAAGAACTATGTATTGAAATTTTGATGTAAAATCGCCACTATTGATGTTGATTTATGAGATATAATAAAAGGTTTTGGATCTAGATCGTATAATTTGTACAGTTAAGTACTATCGTTTGGGCTATCATTAAGGGATAAAGTGTCGATGACAGGTACGTGTGGTGGAGGTCGTAGGTACACTTTAAATTGTAGAAATCCAGACACTCGTCAATTACGTTTACTCCGGAAGATGGCCTCAATTTCCTTTATAAAATTCCCTAACTAATTGAGCCACTTGTAGTTTTAAAAATTGATATTTTAAATCATTTAAAGAAAAAATGTTTTGAATATATATTATGTAAAGTCGATTAAAAGAAACTAGTTTTGAGAAATAAGTAGTTATAAGCTTGAACGAGTCGTATCAAATTTCGTTGTGCTCAACGAAAATAACTTGGATTCCAGAGTTATGATATGTATTATTGAAGCACTCTACTGTTCAAATTATATAATTTTATATTACCAGACTCTACTTTTCAAATATATAAGTTATTTTAACCACTTGTTTTATCAATAATATTTTATACTCAATATGGGAACAATTAGGGTTTTATGAGTTTTGAATATGTTTACATAATATTTTCAATAAAACAAGCATAACAAGTATAGATATGATCATGGCATGCATATATAAATGTAATAAGAGTATAAGGATGATAATGGAACCTTGTTTGAAGATTATAACAACACTTAACAAGTTTTTCCCAAAATCAAGATCCAAAAGTTCCAAGCTTAACTTCAAAAACACTTTTCTTGCAAAATCTTTTCCAAACTTAACCAAATCTTCAAATCTTCTTAGAACACCTTAGGAATGATATAAGAACACTTATATGATCAAGAAAAATCAAGCAATGGATTGCTTCTTGGAGGTGTTTTGAGCCGTGAGCTCTAATAAGGGTAAAAGAGGGTTTTGTTTGATTTTTCAAGTAAAGATAGAAGTGTAGATGTGGTTTTCTCTTAACCCTTGCACTCCTATTTATACTAGCTAAGATCCTTAGCATATTCCTTGGTCACTTGAGCCTTTGCAAGGTGTCAAGTGGTATAGCACAAGGTTTTGAGAAACAATGGGTTGGTTTTGGCTAGTCATAGCATCAAGTGGTGAAAGGTTCATGCAATGAAGGTTCTTATTGATGTCATGGTGACCAAAGGCCTTCTAGATGGCTTACATACACGTTTTTAAGGGTTAGGGTAGGATATGTATGCATTTGTTCATTTATCTAGTGTATATATGTATATATAAAGCCTAAAGTAACATATGTTTAATTAAAAGTATAACTTGCATATGTAAATGTATAATTTCAATTCCTTTAATATGAAAATGTCTAATGTGATAAATATATTGAGTTTTAATTATACTTTAAGTATTGAGTTCAAATTGTGGGTATTCGATGAAGCGTAGATAAATTAACGTGCTTCCGGGAAGGCTTAAACGCACTTTATCGCGAAACGTAAACATTTTACGTAACCAACAAAAATAAAATGTGCAATGTTGATAATTATCCTCTTAATAATCATATAACACTTGATTGATGACAATATTTAATCGTTTAATGCCCGTTTACATTGTATGATCATTTTTAGTTTACGCGATTTTAACTTAACTTTTACAGTTTAAGAGCAAATGCGTAAAACCCTAAAAATAAATTGTGCATTACATAATGTCGTACAATGACCTAAGTTACGAGGTGTTATACCATGTGATTTAACAATGTGGTATTGTTTAGTAAAATGATATGAAGGGGAGCTTGTGGAATCATGATCTTGACCCCGAGGGATGAGGGCCTCGTAAAGACGCGAGGCGTGACCTCCACATTACGCAATAGACTAAGACGTAAGCTTAAGGTGTGACGTGAGATGACGCGTGTAGGTTTTTTTGAATTAAATTTCGATAAGAATTGAAAAAAAATCGATGCAAAATAGTTTTTTAACTTTATTCCTTACGTACGACACTTTTTGTAAGCCGGATATAAATTTATAAATATTTTCATATTTTGTGACACCATAAGTCGCGTCTTAGAAAATGTCATAATTCGCCATGCTTCTAAAGTGTGAGGCTTGACGATGCCACCGCGCCACGTCTCACGCTATTTATAACCTTCTCTCAAACTTCAAAAATGACTATCATTCAACCACTCAAATTATTTAAATATCTTTTTAGACTCGTTTCATAATTATTGTTAATGTTTTCTTTTCAAGTTGTCATAAATTAATTGCTTACTTTCAAATATGGTTAAGGAATTTAAATTAAGTTTACAATAGGGATGAGCACAGTATCAACTTAGTACCGAACTCGTACCGAATTGGTGGTACCGTATTTTTCCCGAGCATGGAACGGGTGTACTGGTACCTTACCGAACGGGATTCAGGTATCAAAACCAGAACCGGTAGTTGGTACCAAGAAATCGTTACCTATCCAGTAATCCCGTTTTTTGTTAGATCAAAAACAAAATTATAGATTTCATGCTAGTCGAGTGATTTCGAACCGAAGGTTTATTATCATAACCCGGATCCGATTCATAAGCAATGCCAAACACCCTCTAAAAAACAAGCAATGCCAAACACCCTCTAAAAAACAAATAAGCAATGCCAAACACCCTCTAAAAAACAAAGTAAATAAGCAGATAAGCACTTAGAAAAGTAATTCAAAAACACCCAACGAATACAACAGATAGAAAGCATAAAAGTGAAACATAAGATTAAGAAACATTGATGGCTGCAACAACTTTTCATATCGCGTCATAGTAAGGAGTTCCAATTTTCTTCAATTCAGGGTCCCTGTTCAAGAATTTAAAAAAGATTACACTGATAAGAAAAAAATCCAACAAAATGTCCAAACAAAAACCATATTCAAATCAAACCTTGCTATATTAACTCCAGTTTATTGGATTGATGCGCATCACCTGTTAAAAACGTTCCTGTGATTCTGACTTTCTTCAAAGCAACCCCGTTTTCTTATCTTTTTTAGACTACCAACAAACCCGACCACAAAAAGCTGCAAGTTAATATCAAAAGCAATAGACCTTCACCTGTAATATCACTCAAATCTTTTTCAAACATACAAAATTGATATAGATAGTGGGGCGGTGGAACCACTGCGTGTGTGTGTGTGTGTGCGGCTGATAAATTTTCGTGGGAAACCATTGTGTATGTGTTTTGGGGAGGTGGAAGAGGGTTTATCAGTTATAGAAAAATGACAAGGTCTGGAAGTTTCATGAGAAGAGCGTTTGATAAAGATTTGTTATATTTATTTTGGGCTTGATCTCTCTTTTTTTGGCAGACAATTTTTGAATAGCCCATGGTAAAATGACGTAGTTTTATTCCATCTATAGTATATGTATATAACAAGTTGGCAGACTGTCCGTGCGTTGCGGCGGGGCTAACTTAGTCTCAAATGGTATTTAGCTAAACAATTGTCAATCATAATATACGTAACACTTTTTTATCTTATTTATAAATTTCTAAAATCCATTGTTTATGATAAAGCAAAGCATGAGGATGTAATTCTGAAACAAACTTGTAGCAAAATAGCAATTAAACGCTTATGGATAGAAAAAGCAAATGGCGGTTGGGCCCAAATTATGTCAACCAAACAATTAGACAAAATTAAAGCCATATATAAACAATTTCTAGATGTCATATCAGTTAAGGAAATCCAACATAAGTATTTGACTTTACCATTGCTCTATTCCGGGATGACATAATTGACATAACTTCTGATCAAATTCAAATAGCATTACGCCATTACTTCAATTAAAGTCCAGTTCCAGATCTTGCGGTCCAGTGAAATGTTCAGTTGAAGTTTCGTCCTAGCGAATACACCAATATTATGAAAACATAATCAGAAGGTAAAATAAGGTTGATGTTATATAAACTAAGCCATCCAGAACCTATTCACATGTTCAAACTGAATATAGCAAATTCTGGTCAATGTTATTAAATTTAAGGACAACAAACCTGAGGTACATAAAGAATTACCAATGATATAATTAAGAACTGACCCAAACTTATTTGGCTTAATAATGTTTGCAAGTGAACCATTCTCGACGTACCTGATGTCAAAAAATACCATCCATCAAACAATACCTTTAAAAGTTGTTATCTTTGGGGCACTCATAAACATATCTATTACAAACTACTATACTTACTCAAGAATTATATGAAGATGTGGCTTTGTCTTTAAGGATCCAAAATATTGATTTAACTAATATCATTTATAGATGTTTCCTTGTAATGAGCTTAATGTTGCAGAACATCAGGTCCAAGTAGTAGTTACCCACATGACATTTAAGCATAAATATTGATTATTATATGTGTGCAGTACCGCAAATGACGTAAAGCAATGATCTTTACCTATTTCGCGCTGGCCATTTTCAGAGATGTCCCTCACATGAACCACATTACTATTCAAACAACACATATGTCAGAGGTTAGTTCACAGAAAAATGTCATTAATGTATGTAGAAAAGGTCCTAAACTCATAAATATCAATGAATCAAATAATATTGAACTCACATTCTAGTTTGAACGTACCGTGCTCCTAACTTGGCAAACCAAATGAGACCACCAGGATTTAATCAACCCAATCCACAAGCTTCTAGACCAAACCAAGGATATAATGCTAATCAAGGGTATAATGGGAATAGAAATGTAAACCAAACCAATCAAGTTAACCATGGAGTTAACTCGGGATTTACTCAACAAGCTCAAGCTTATCAAGTCCCGAGTGCACCAGCTCCGGTTACTTATTCAAGGTTTGAGGCTTACACAAAAGCGAATGATGCTACTTTGAATAATTTGCAAAAGAATTTGAATGATTTCAAAAAGGAGCAACAAGATTTTCAAAATGAACAAAGAAATTTTCAAAATATGATGCTTAACATGTTTCAAAAGCAAATGGGAAATAATAATACATCAAGTTCAGGGACCTTACCGAGTAACACGATTCCTAATCCTAGAAATGAATGCAAAGGGATTACCACCCGTAGTGGTGTTGTTCTTGATGGACCTTTACCTCCTATGCCTCCTCCTTTTGTCAATCCGGACAATGAGGTTGGTAAGGAAACCGAGGTGACAAAGGACCAAGTGCAACTTAATAGTTCACAAAGTACCGCAAGAGTCCAACCTCCGGTAGTTCAAATTAAGGAAAAGGTCCAAATCAAGGAAAAAGAACCCATTGTTGAGCCTAGAGTTGTTAATGAACCTTTAAAGACCAAAACAAATTTGCCTTACCCTTCAAGGGTTGAAAAGGACAAGAATCGTGAAAGAGATGATATCTTAGCTTCAAAGTTCATAGAAATCTTTCGAGATCTTCACTTTGAACTTAGCTTTGCGGATGCTCTTGTCCACATGCCCAAGTTTGCTTTAATGATCAAAAAGTTGTTAAGTAACAAAGACAAGTTGATTGAAATAACAAAGACACCAATGAATGCTAATTGCTCCGCGGTCATTCTCAAAAAGCTTCCCGAAAAGCTTGGTGACCCAGGACGATTTCTCATTCCTTGTGATTTTGGGGAGTTTGATAATCACTTGGCACTAGCGGATCTAGGTGCAAGTATCAATCTCATGCCCTTGTCTATTTGGAAAAAACTTGGACTTCCCGACCTTACAAGTACTAGAATGGTTCTAGAATTAGCCGACCGAACAATTTCTAAACCCCTCGGGATAGCCGAAAATGTGTTCGTTAAGGTCGGAAAATTCTATTTCCCGGTCGATTTTGTGATATTAGACTTTGTTGCGGACCCCCGTGTTCCTTTGATTTTAGGAAGGCCATTTTTGAGCACAGCTCATGCCTTGATTGATGTTTATGAGGGGGAGATCATTTTAAGACATGATGATCAATCTTTGATACTTAAGTGTGGTGATACTCCCACAATTTCTTATGATAATTTTGAATCCGTGAAACGAATTGACCTTATTGATGCAACTTGTGCGGAGTATGCTCCAAAAGTCTTAGACTTTACCGAGAGTGGTGATTCCACTTCTATCATTTTGGATCCTCCTTCTTTCACTCCTTTTGAAGGAAGTGAGATGATTCTTGAGGAAGAAATAGAAGAGTTTTTAAAACATGATGAATCTTTAAACATGGATTTAAATGATGATTTTAATGATGATGAGGGTGATGTAACCTACTTGGAAAAATTGCTTGAAGTTTTAAATGATGATCCTTTTTCACAACTTATTCCTTTTAAGTTCAAAAAGGAAATCAAAAATGTTGAATCGGTCAAAACATCAATAGAGGAACCACCCGACCTTGAACTCAAAGATTTGCCTTCTCATCTTGAATACGCTTTTCTTGAAAAGGATAATAAACTACCCGTCATAATTTCAAAAGATTTAAAAGAGGATGAGAAGGTAAAACTTATTGAGGTTCTTAAGGCTCACAAAAGTGCTTTAGCTTGGAAAATCTCCGACATTAAGGGAATTGACCCAAAGTTTTGTACACACAAAATTTTAATGGAGGATGATTACAAACCAGTGGTTCAAATGCAAAGAAGGGTCAACCCTAAAATACATGAGGTTATTAAGAAAGAGGTCATCAAGCTTCTTGATGCCGGCTTGATTTACCCCATATCGGATAGCCCATGGGTTAGCCCGGTTCATTGCGTTCCTAAAAAAGGAGGAATGACCGTGGTGATGAACGATGACAATGAACTCATTCCAACCCGACTTGTGACCGGTTGGAGAGTTTGCATTGATTATAGGAAATTGAATGATGCCACTAGGAAAGACCATTTTCCCTTACCTTTTATGGATCAAATGCTTGAAAGGTTAGCGGGGAATGAGTTCTATTGTTTCTTAGACGGATTTTCCGGGTACTTTCAAATCCCGATTGACCCACAAGACCAAGAAAAGACTACCTTTACTTGCCCTTATGGAACCTTTGCCTACAAAAGAATGCCTTTTGGCCTTTGTAATGCACCGGGGACCTTTCAAAGGTGCATGACGGCCATATTCCATGACATGATAGAGAAAACCATGGAGGTTTTTATGGATGACTTTTCGGTTTTTGGGGATAATTTTTCAAAGTGCCTTGATAATCTTGATAAAATGCTTAATCGATGTGAAGAAACAAATCTTGTGCTTAATTGGGAAAAATGCCATTTCATGGTAAAAGAGGGAATAGTTTTGGGACATAAAATTTCTAAAAGCGGTTTAGAAGTTGATAGGGCAAAAGTAGAAGTGATAGCTAAATTACCTTACCCGACCACGGTAAAAGGAGTCCGAAGTTTTTTAGGTCATGCGGGTTTTTATCGAAGGTTCATTCAAGATTTTTCAAAAATTGCAAGACCCATGACTCATCTTTTGGAAAAAGAAACTCCTTTTATTTTTTCGGATGAGTGTAAACAAGCTTTTAATGATCTTAGAAAGAAGTTGATTGAATCACCAATACTTGTTGTGCCTAATTGGGATTATGATTTTGAAATCATGTGTGATGCTAGTTGTTGATACAAAAGTTGGACGATCCTTGATTAGGTCCGAATTAGGTGTAATACTGCGGTAAAGCTATGGACAGGGGCTCAAAAATTTCATCTACACCACAACCGGAAAAGGGAAATGCTAGCTGTAGTATATGCCTTGGAGAGTTATGACCTATCTAGTTTTATCGTAGGACATTAGTGTTTGCGGGATCATTCGGCCTATGAAGTACATATTTTTTGGGGGGCGGCTTAAAAAAATAAAAGGGGGGCAAGATGCTAAGTCAAGGTTACTTAGGTGGATTCTCTTACTCCAGGAGTTCAATCTTGAAATAAGGGACAAAAAAGGAGCTGAGAATGTAGCCGCCGATCACCTTTCTAGACTAGAGAATCCTCACAAGAATGAACTTGAAAGCAACATAACCGAATCTTTTCCTTTAGAGTCATTAGGGAGATTTGAAGAGGTCAAAGAGATTAATGTGAATGATAATGTGTTTAATGAGAATGAAAATGTTGTTGAAAATGTTGTGCTTGAGAATGTGAATGTGCTTAATGATAATACCACGCCATGGTTCGCCGACTTAGCGAACTACCATGCGGGTAATTTTGTTAAAAAAGGAATGAGTTCACAACAAAAGAGAAAAAATTTCAAAGATGCTAAACACTACTATTGGGATGACCCATACTTGTTTAAGATTTGTGCGGACCAAGTCATTAGACGATGTGTTTTTGGCAAAGAGGCTAATGAGATTCTCATGGCTTGTCACAATGGACCTACGGGAGGCCATCATAGTGCCAATTACACCGCTCGTAAAGTCTTTGACTCTGGATTCTTTTGGCCCACCATCTATAAAGATGCTATCAACTTGGTTAAACATTGCGATGCTTGTCAAAGACAAGGCAAAATCTCTCAAAGAGATGAGATGCCTCAAAACGCAATACAAGTTTGTGAGATCTTTGATTTGTGGGGGATTAATTTCATGGGTCCATTTCCATCAAGTAAGGGAATTAAAAGGATTTTAGAAAGAACCATAGGTGAGAATAGAGCTTCTTGGAGTGATAAGCTTGACGATGCTCTATGGGCTTTCCGAACCGCCTACAAAACACCTATTGGATGTACTCCTTATAGGTTGGTTTACGGAAAAGCTTGCCATCTCCCTATTGAGTTGGAACATAAAGCTTTTTGGGCCCTTAAGCAAACTAATCTAGATCTTAATCTTGCGGGTAAAAATAGAAAATCACAAATCAATGAGCTTAATGAATTAAGAGATGAAGCTTATGAGAATTCTTTGCTTTATAAGGAGAAAACAAAAAGGTTACATGATTCAAAGATTAAAAACCGAGTTTTTAATGTTGGGGATCAAGTGCTTCTTTTTAACTCAAGGCTAAAGATTTTCTCGGGGAAGCTAAAATCTCGATGGTCGGGACCGTTTACAATTGCTAATGTTTACCCATATGGAACAATTGAACTTTTTCAAAAAGATGGTCAAAATTTTAAAGTCAATGGTCATAGGGTGAAACATTATTTTGGAGAAGATGTTCCTAATGAGATTATCCCAGATGTCAAGACTGACCCACCATGATAACCTAGTTTGGGGAAAAGAGTCAAGCGAAGGGGACTCTATAATAAACAAGCGCTTCGTGGGAGGCACCCCATGCTTATCCTTTTTATCTTTTTATTTTCTTTTCATATTTTCTTTGCTTCCCCAAGGACAAATCAATTCGGGGTCAAGTATAGCTTGTACTTGGTTAACAAAAACTAAGCCGTTTTCGTTTTGAGCTAACAATGTAAAAGATGAGAGGAAGCTTGTTCTTTTTCGTTCTTGTTGGTTGTTTGTGCTTATTTGTCTAGGTTTTCCGGATTTTGGAAGATTCATGGTTCAATATTGTGGAAGGACAAAGCAATGCCCACAATTTCCATTGATGATCTCCAATCTTCTCTTCATAAAGTGGGAAATCTCTTATCCTTGTCTTTATCGAACTAACATCTATTCTTTTGGCATGTCCTTAGAATTTTTGTTAAAGATTCCTTTTGACCCTTATTTTTAAACTTTGAGGACAAAGTTTCATTTTAGTTTGGGGAAGGATATCTTCGATATTGACTTGCACTTCACGTACCTTGTTTGAATCTTTTTGAATTACTTTTTTGTGGAAAAGTGGAAAATTTAAATTTTTGCTTACAAGAAAAGCTCAATAGAAGCTTAGTTTGGGGAAAAACACTCTTTTTTTATCAGTTGCGTGAGAATAGCGAGGTAATTTTACTTGACCGGAGTGAAATGCCCTAGCTGTTCTGTACCTACTTTTGTGGGGCCAGCTTTCACAAATCCTATGGCTTTGGATTTTAAAATGTGAAGAACAAGAAATGAGTAGTTAAAATATAAGTGTATTTGCTTTAAGCAAGGTTTATTTGGAAAAACCTATAAGCTTTTTATGAATGTTTGTTGTGTTTTTCTCCCATAAAGCTCATTAACACACTAATCTTACGTGCTATTTTTAATTTAACTAAGACAACCAATGTCTTTAGTAAAGTCTTACATTTTGAAAAGAATTCATTTTATTATGTAAGTAAGATTTTGGTTTCAATTTATAAGTTGATTTTCTAAGTGAAATTTTTCTTTTCATCAAAATATAATTATAATTAGATGCCAATGAAACATTTATAATGCAAATGCATATTTTTCGTGCCAATTAAGCATTCGCAAAAATAGAATACAAAAGCTATATATAGTTTTAATCGTTGGCGTATCATGTGAGAGTGAGAACTCGGATGGGCTATGGTCGCTACTAAGGATTAAAAAAACTATGTACGTGGAATCAAGGTTCGTAGGCATTTTGCATCACTGTGGGAGCGCGGCATAGGTAGATGATTGCCAACTAGGGACTTTGGATTTCTAGGCTTTGTAGGAAAAAGGTGTTGTCACGATAACCCAAAACGTTAGCAGCGGAAAAGGGGGTTCGAATAAGAAACACGGGTGTTGATGTTTTTATGTTTTTATCCCCCCCCCCCCCCTCGATATCCTATTTGGGAGAAAGGCCTAAGTAGGGGTTCGAACTAAGAACAACATTCCTATTGTGAAAAAAAAAATTATAAGTATATGGAAAATAAAAGAATGGTTAAAATTTCATTTTCTTAAATCAATTTATAAGTTTTGTTTCCTAATCTCTTTTAGCTTTGAGTCGAGGTTTATCTATGTTATTAACATTTAAGCTCACAAGGCTTGAGTGTAAAGCTTAGATAGATTTCAACTATAAAGATAAATTGATCTATGGTTGAGTTAAAAAGAGTGCACACATCTTAATCATTAATTTATTCTTGGGAGTGAAAGGTTCACAAGTTGTAAGTATAAGAGCTTAACCATTTGGACTTATATTGACAATGATCTTGTTTAATAGCTTTGTTTAGTCTAGTGAAAAGTCAGGGAAGACGAATTTTCCTCTTTTGTGCTCTATTAATCGGGAGTAGCCTATTTCAATGAGCCTAAAAGTTGCAAAATTGCAATGATTGCCATTAATGTGTTTCCATGAGATTAAATGTTGAGAAAAAAGCTTAAGTTGTTTAAAAAGGTGATTCATAAAAGGTGAAAACAAGGGCATTTTGGAAACTTGCTAGTTTACAAAGTGTACACTTGATAAAATTGCGTGAGGACACGGCAATCCTTTAGTTTGGGGAATTTTGATAAATGCTTAATTGTATATATAAATTACCTGGGATTTTGCCAAATAAAAGCCAAGAAAATGCCAAAAGGATAGAAAAATGTGTGCTTTTGTGTCTATTGTGCAGGAAAGGATAATAAAGACAAAAAAGTGAGCAAAATTAGTCAAAACCGACAAGAAACAAGACAAGAGTGAAGAATGAAAGAAAATCAAAGTCGGATCAGCCCGATACAAGAAAAGGAAGTCAATGAAGCTCAAAATAAAAGTCAAAGGATCAATTATGACAAGTCTTCAAAGTTTAAGGGCTAATTTGGAAGTTTTGAATACAAAGGACTAAAGTTGTCAAAGGTGGAAAGTTTGTTTATAAAGAGGAAAAAGAAGAAAGAAACCACAAGGGCCAAATATGTCAACTTTCAAAGTTGTTTTTACACTACATTTTGCAAAAGGAAACGCAGGGACTGTTTTTGCATATATCTCAAAGTTTCAAACTAAACACGCGGCTTACTCTTCTATAACCGTTCTAAACCGCTTTTCCCGCCTAAATTCCTAAGCAAACCCATCTTCTACAAAACCTTCCCTGCTCCTCCACACTTAACACAACCTCGTATTAATTCATCTCCATGTCACTTTTCACACGTGGCAATCCCTAATTGGTCCTAACACCTCATCAATTGAATCTAACGGCCTACATTCAAAGAGATTGGATCCAACGGCTGTCAATGGGTCAAGCTTACATTCTCTCATCGATTCCCTCTATAAATAGAAGTTTAAATGTTCAGTTTGAGAGAGTTAGTTAGTTAGTTTAAGTTTCAGTTTGCATTTTTCTTATTTTTAAGCAATTTTCTTTTAAGCTTTTCGAATTTGTTCTCATTTACTTGTACTATTGTCATTTCAGCTTGTACCTTTACATTTGATTATTTCTCTCCCTCAGCCATATAGTGTTTTAGCATACACGACTGCCTTTGTCCTCTTAGATTAGATACACTATTTCCAAGTACACACACTTATTACATTTTCTGTAAGCTCTCATGTCGAGATCTGGCTTATTGATGATGAATATTTGAGAGATCTATATAGCTGATAGAAATTCAGCGTCAAAAGTTCGAGATATTTAGTCATTCATTTTACTCTATTTTAGTTCAATTTTACCGCAAAAACATAACACCAGCGCGCTCGGTAGTCGTGATTGCCCTTAATTTGGCAAGCTAAATGGACGCTCAACTAAGCTTCCTTCGTTTTCTTTTATTACAGCTTATTGCGTTATAGATCCTCGGGACTCTGAGGCAAGGTCGCCCACTTTACCCGGTATCATCGAATAATCGCCACTCACTACCAATCTGTCAGGCGACATAGAGTGATCCCCCACCCCCCCAACCCCCGAGACTCACAATTCAGATTTTACTTTCTATTTTTCACATTTAGTATATTACTAGCTTAATCAAATGGCTTATTTATTTGATTGTCGTTTAGCTTTATCCTACTCTTGTTGTTGTTAAGTAGTTTAGCGGATTCAAAGACTGTTTAAGTTTGTAGCTATATTATTTATAGAGTCTCCTTTTTTACTTTAATTCTGTCAAATATTATAATAAGCTAGCTGATATAAGCTAGTGTAATTTCATAATAAGCTGTAGGTATTATTGCCTCAAATAGCTTAAAGTAGGTTTTTTTTAGTGTGGTAGATAACAAGGCTTTTAGCTATTTTGAATTAAAATAGATTTTAAATACACATAGTTTAGAATGTTTTATTAGAGAGTGTTTGGTTTAAGTATTATTTTGAGCTCTCAAAAGTAACCCAAATTCTGTCATAGCATTTACCTAGTTGAGTTTTAACAAAGTAATGGAGATTTTTTTTAAACAGGATTTTATGAAGTTAGTTTTGTTGTGAAATAATTGATTTAGAATTTAAAATCTCCCTTTTAGTCACCCACGGGAGTTTTTAGTGGAAGTGATTTAGACTTTTAGTGTCTCTTAGCATTTATGTTATTGATAATTGGTATATATATAGGATATTGATGTACAAACTTTAGTGAGTAGGATTAGAGAGTTCTAATCTCAAAGATTTAGACTGCAAGAGAGTTTTTAGGTCAATTGCATCAGCAACATCAGTTATTGCTGATGTTGCTCATTCATTTTCTAATTAGTTTTCAGCTTTTATAATTAGAAGTTAGAGTTTGGAATTGAGCATATCAATAGTACTCTAGTAGCTTAATATAGATAAGCTCTTAAGTTTCATTTCCAAGCTTTTAGTTTAGTTTAATTTTCCTTACAACAGTAGTATAGCAGCAAAATTGAGATCACTAGCTCATTACTTGGAAATTTCTCATTTCTAGTTGTAAAATCTAAAACCTTTTATCTAGGTTAGCTTAATAACCTTAGCATAGCTTATTTCCAAAAATTTAGCTTCTAAGGATAAGTTTTAAGCTTTATAGCTTATTAGAAAAAGCTTAAATTCAGTTATAAGCTGAAACTTGCACTTTTTAAGATCAATTTTCTTGATATTCTTGTTAAAACTTAGCTTATCTCTTTTTAGAAACATTAAGCACACATCTTAAGCTCCATGTAACAACTTTTAGTTTTCATTTTCATTTAGAAATAAGCAAGTTATAAGCCAAAGTTTGAAAAAGTTACTTAAACCTTAGTTTCTGTAACAGATTTGAAGATGCTTAATTTTTAGCTTATTCTGTGGACAAAAGTCAAAAGTGCTTTTATTAATGTTGTAGAGAATAAGCTCATTATCAACTTTGTAGTTTTAAGTTTTTGCTTATTTTCACTTTTTAATAAGTCAAAAATAAGCCAAATCGTAGGGTCTGTTTTGTAAATTGTCCATAGTTTAGGGGTATACGTTTTAATTGTAGTGTAAAATTTAGAAAGTTTGCCCGCCTACCCTTTACTTTCTTTCTTTACATTTTCTACCTTGTTTTTTTTTAGTTTAGTAAATTGTTTCTATTATTTTTCATTTTAGTTTTAGAAAATTTGGTTTAGGGAATTTTAATTGACAATTAGGGTTCAATTAGGTATTAATATTTGGGCATTTTTGTTGCTAATGATTTTATCGCATACAATTTTAAGTAGATAAAAAATGACATTTTTCCTTATTTTCCATTACTTTGTATTTTCTAGAAATTTAAATAGGTTTTAAGTAATTCTCTTTTCTTTTAAAAAATATAGAAAAATAGAAAAATAGTTGAAAATTTTTAATTTTTTTTGTGAAAATTTTCTTTTTAAATTTAGTATTTTTAAAAAAAAATAAAAGTAAAATTTTAGTGTTAATTTTTAGAAAAAGTTTATTTTTGTTAATTCATTTTTCTTTAAAAATTCATAAAAAATTCAAAAATAGTTTAAAAATTCTAATTTTTTTTCCTAAAATTTTCTTTTTAAATTTGTGATTTTTAGGCATTAAATTTGTTATTAGAAGTGCTTTAGATTTTAAATTCTCGTTTTAGCTCACGTTTTTAATTCACATTTGTTAATTTTTCGTGCTAATTAATTGATTTTAGTTTCTTTAATCGTTTCTATAGTTTAATTGTGCTATTAAAATGTTGGTATATTCAAAATCCAAAAATCTTTTAACCATTCTTAACTGTCTGTTGATACAAAAGTTGGACGATCCTTGATTAGGTCCGAATTAGGTGTAATACGGATCTGTTAGGCTCCAGTTCTTGTATCAATTAAGTCTTGATGTATGAGACATGCGCACTAAGAAAACAAAGCACCGTTAGGCTTACCGTGGGATTGTCTCCCACGATTATCCTCCGGCGTGAGAGTAAGTAATCGGTTTAGGTTTTAGTAGAGAGTTAGGGTTATGAGGGCCTACCTTAGATGAGAGCCGAGGTGCTCTTTATATACTCACCAAACCCTAATGGGCTTTGTCCATTATTAGGTTTAGTAGCTAGAGGTCTCACCGTTTTTTATTTAGTAACTGCCGTTATTTAGTAACTAGTGGGCCCCACCTCATGATTATGACTGTTCGTATAGGGTGTTCTATGATACTGCGCCGTGTGCGCTAGTTGGGCCTCCAGGGCCTTAAATCCTAGTCGTGAATAGCCCATATGTCATGCGCTTCCCCAATAGGCTAGTACAAGCCGTATTGATGTCGCTTTGGCCCATATCAATCATGGGGCCTGGGTATAAGTACTATTCGTAGGTCGGGTTCATGACCAGAGGTTGGACTATACGTTCAATCATGGTCCTCCCAGTCTAGTATGCGCTTGGTAAGACCGCGGATGCTAGACTCAACTAGTCGCGGTAAATATTCTGGATGCGTATTGTGGAAGAAACAAGAAATTGTCCGCCAAAACAGTGATTCTGGTCAACTTGGGTCGGAAAAATGCTCTCTTCTAAGTTGTGAGAAGGGTAGCATGAACATAGATTATACGTTCCACACTACCACTTCGATTAGGACAAGTTGGAGGGGACACGTGTTACTCATCGGGTCGTGTCGTAACAACTTGCCCTATATAAAGGGTTTCGCCTCCATTTTCACTGTTATTTGCACAGTAAAAAAAGAAATCATCTTCACGTTCATTGATAAAGCTTCCATTAAGCATCAAAAATCAGACACAACGGTACACGTGACCTGTGCGCATCCAAAACCCTTGCTCCAAATATCATGGTGTGTTGCAACTTTACTGTGATTTTACATCAGAAATAAAATCAGATGAGGAACTTTGTGATTTCACATAATGAGTATTACATCCATCGCAATGCCACCGGTTTTAGTGCGGCATGCGAGGTCGCTGAGTATAGCGGATTTCCCGGAGGGGAAGGTTGGGGTATACACACGGTTCTTTGAGTTTGCCAATCAACGCGTACCCCTTTCGTTGTTTATGTGCAACGTCCTGTATTTTATCGTCTGCATATTCTCAATTGCATGCATAAGGCGCGGCAAAAATAACCAATTTTCGAAGTTAATTGCCGCCCTATTGGCAATTCATCCACGGTCTATGTAAACTTGTTCCGCGCCTTCTATCCACTCCTGGTCAAACGGTTGGGTTATCGTTTGCCAAGCGCGCCGGGCGGTTGCAGTGCTATACCGAAAAATTAGATGCGCTAAGGCGTTGGAGGGAGATGTTCTTCTGGGTAGATGATGCGTTGGTTCCCTGGGACTTCGCATTCTATACTCAGGGGTCATTGCGAGGGTTTTGCATCATGAGCAGTTCACCCCCCGGGTCGTATAGTATGGAGGGATGCAGTTTTTACAGAACTTATAAATGAGACCGTATCCCTTTCAACGCATACTCGAAGCCGTCCTAGGCCACATGGGCATTAGTCGAATTATTTTCCCAAAGCCCCGTGGAGCTGTGCGACGTTTATCAGGTGATGTCGGCCATGGTGGGTGCTTGTCCTTATCTTCTCCCACGCATTTGTAGTTGTAAGTGCTTTTTCTTAGTTAGGCTTTTGTAAAACCATTTGTTTTTTGTTTTCATTTTGTGTTTGCAGCAGGAAATGGATTTGTTTAGCGTGGTTTATTTGAGTAAGCCCAAGCTGGTGACCGAGGGGGTGCGCCCATTAAGATATGGTGAGGAGCCGCTGTTGGAAAGTACTGCAGGGCGCACAATGGAACTTGTGTTGGAGCAACCAGAGTTTGACAGTACTGATGTATTAGCACCCACACCACTGCGCAGTGTACCAGGTGCAAATGAGGAGCCCCCCAGGCTAGACACAACAAGCGTTGGTTCTTCAGAGGATGCGGATGTCGCAGGGGCTGAAAGTGAGGTTGGAGAAGTTGACTCTGGGTTGAAACGCAAGAGGGCCACCAGTGACGACGGCGCGGGCTTGTCTAAGAGGGTGCGTCATGTCAGTCTAGGTTTGAGTACATCGACCGAGGAGGAAACCCCGGATGCGCCACCCACGCTTGCTGCCAAGGAGGTGACGAGGACTTCCTCCCCCGAGTATGTAATTTTTAGCTCTATGTCCGTCAGTAAAGTGTTTTATGCGTACGCTATCATAATAAAGTAATGTGTAATCCTTATATTGGTTGGTTGTTTGCTATTTGTGCGCAGTGTCGAGGCTACTAGCGATTCCTCTGCGCACGGGCGACCGCATGACTGCACAGTTCACCACCCCCGAAATTGTCCCTCACTGCTGTGAAATATCAAGGAAGGCTAGCGGAGGACAGGTCTCAAGGCGTTTGAGGGTATGCCAGTGGATCAGCTTATGGAGGAGTTTGACATGGTCACTGCGCAGCAAGCCGCGCTGGTGGCACAGCTGAGAGCAAGGTTTTCTAGTGAACGCAGCCAGAGTGTACAGAAGGATGAAGAGATTCTGCTGCTGAAGACACAGTTGGTAAATGCACAGGCTGAGGCAGAGTCTTCGAGGTCGTTTTGCACTGAAAGCTTGCCGAGAAAAAATGCACTGCTTGTCAATGGTAGAGCAATGAAGCAGCGCGAATTCTGCGGATTACAAGGCAAGTTGTCACTGGGCTGTGAAGTATTTGGAGGGGGGTAAGAACAATCATTTTGCTAGGCTGGATGAGTTTCGCCAGAGAGTGGAGGGGCTGTTGGAGAAGCAGGAGGAGAAGTTACGCAAACTCAGTATTAAGTACGATGAGGAGCTTTACCCTCACATGTTGTCCGCGATTGCTGAGCGCAGGTGGCTCATAAGCCATGGTCTGCGCCTTGCTGCCATGAGCACTTTGGAATCGCAGGAGGTCAAGCAGTCCTTTGGGGATGTCGTGAAGTGTGCATTGGCACGTGTAAGGCGGAAGCGTAGAGGAAATGCATGATAGAAGTTGTGACCTGTGGCTGCCGCACAGGTGCCTGGATATTGATAAGGCGTTATGAGGAAGCTTGTTGCTGCGATGGCGGCGATGAAATTGTTAGGCTACCTCCATTTTGCCAGCTGGAGCGTGACAAGGATTACCCCATAGATGTGGTAATGGCGGGGTTAACCTTGGCTAGGCATGGCCAACGAGGGCGCTGGAGGCCAGCTGATTACTTCTTAAGCCGGACGTTTGGTGCAACTGCGCAGGTTCCTATCTATTGTCCGCGTGACATCCTTAATCCTTTTGCACTTGAGAAGGAGATTCCGTTGAAGGAGTCTTTAGAGGCCCACGCCATAAGGCTTGCTAAGAAGAAGGGGGTGAAGGGCAAGGCAATATTATGCGGTGTTGGTGCAGCGCACATCCCCCGTTCTGATGGAGTACCAGTTAGCGTGGCGACTGTGTCACCTAAAGATAGTGAACTTCTGGGGAAGCTTGAGGAGGCTGGAGATGCTGCGTACCAAGTTGGCAGTTCAGAGCAAAGTCGTTGTCACAGCATCTAGGCTTTCTTCCTTGTGCAAACTTATCGTTTTTGTGTATGTTGGCAAATTTTGTTTAATCAAACTCATGGTTCTTTTGTAAAAGTTATCCTTTGGGACCCATAGTATGGGTTGTTTGTTGTTGTGGCTTGTGCGATTGTACGCACACAATATAAGTTATAAAAGTTGACAATATGTTTGTGCACAATTAGTTGCCTTTGCATGAAAGACTTGTTTGTGATGTGCTATTTGTCAAATTGTTGTGAACATAGTCATTACAAAGTTCATGACTGCAAAATATGCTAAGTTTACATGTATGGGTTGACATTACAATTACATGCGGCGTACCGCTAATACCATATCAAGAAGTCAAAAGTTTTGACTCCTAATTTGTTAAACGTGCACCGTGTGCGCTGCTGCGCATCCATCGTGGAATGCGCATTTAAACTTACTCCAACGTCTTGAGAGAAAGGTGTTTAACAAGGATTCATGATCCAATGTTGATGGGTTTGCAACCCTCTTACTCAACGAGTTATTTAGTAGGTTTACTCATCCTTTTCCCATCGTGGGGTTATTAGGTGCATGCATGCCGCGTAGGCACAGAATAATGCAACAACAATATTGATACATAAATAGATACTCACAATAAGCATGTAGAGTGAATTGTGTCGCGGAGTTAGCTAGAAACCGCAGCATTAAATTAATACTTGCAAAAATAAAAAACATTTGTCTTAAAAAAAACATAAATACGCATATACCTAGTGAGCACTTCCCTAAAGATAGCATTTCTTGAGATTGCAGATATTCCACGTGCGGGGCAACTCACGCCCATCCATGTCACGCAGCTTGTATGCTCCTTTTCCAAGTGCTTCCGTAACCTCGTAGGGTCCTTCCCACTTTGGTCCCAGCTTTCCTGTGTCTTCCGCGTGGCTTGCGTCGTTAGCACGATACACGAAGTCCCCTGGTCTAAATGAGACTCCTCGAACTTTAGCGTCGTAGTATCCCTTCATTTTTAACTTTGCTTTTTCCTCACGTATGGCTGCTTGTTCGCGCCTTTCCTCCAATATGTCCAAGTCTATACGTCGCTCGTCGTCATTGGTTGCGATATTGACCTCCGCGGTACGAATAGTTGGCATTCCGATTTCGGCTGGTATAACGGCTTCCGTCCCATAGACAAGAGAGAAGGGAGTGTCCCCTGTGCTAACTTTTATTGTTGTGCGATGTGCCCACAAGACATGTGACAATTCCTCTACCCACCTGCCTTTATGTCTATCCAGGCGCGCTTTGATTCCTTCGCCTAGACTTCGATTTGCGCGCTCAACCAAACCATTGGTCTGTGGGTGTTTAACCGACGCAAAACGCTGTGTAATGCTTAATCTCGCGCACCAGTCTTTGAACGGGTTATCACAGAATTGTTTCCCATTGTCCAAAACTATTTCTCTAGGTAATCCAAAACGGCACACAATGTTATCCCAAACAAATCGTTTTACCTGATTCCCTGTGATTGTGGCGACCGCTTTCGCCTCGATCCATTTAGTAAAGTAGTCTATAGCCACGATAAGGAATTTCAATCCTCCCGCTGCAACGGGGAAGGGGCCAGCGATGTCGATACCCCACTTGTGGAATGGCCATGGTGAGGTGATGGGTGTTAGCTCCTGTTGTGGTTGGCGCGGGATTGGTCTATGTACTTGGCAATCCTTACATTTCTTGATCATGTCGCGCGCGTCGCGGTGCATGGTAGGCCAGTAGTACCCAGACCGTAAGGCTCTTGCCACTACAGAACGTGGTCCTGAGTGCATACTGCATGAACCCGCATGAATCTCGCGGAGCACATAGTCTGCCTGAATAGGTCCGACGCACCGGAGCCATGGTTGTAGGAACGAACGTCGATAGAGGACACCATCTCGAAGTTCGAATCTCTGCGCGGTGCGGCGTATGCGCCGGGCATCCTTTTGTTCATGAGGGAGCGTGCCCTTGCTTATGAATTCGACGATAGGGGTCATCCACGTAGGATCCTGCTCTTCTATCACCGTGGATATCTCCATCTCCGCGATGGATTTGTTCTTCAGGATTTCGACCAACACCTGCTTTGATAGGTGCGCGAAGCTTGTGGATGCGATCTTACTTAAGGCATCCGCTTTTTTGTTGTCACCTCTAGGAACTTGCCTAATGGTGAATCTATCAAAGCCCTGGATTAGCGACTTGGTCTTGTCGAGGTATTGAACCATGTTGTCTTCTTTAGCCACATATTCGCCCAACACATGGTTGGCTACTAAACGGGAGTCCACATTTGCTTCTAGGTTACGTACACCCATTCGAGCTGCAATGCGTAGTCCCGCAATGAGGGCTTCGTACTCCGCCTCGTTGTTCGTGGCTGAGAATTCAAAGCGCAGTGCGTATTTTTTTTCTATCCTTTTTTTTTTTTGGGGGTTTTTTTTTTTTTTATTTTTTTTTTTTTTTTTTTTTTTTTTGTCCTTTTTTTTTTTTTTTTTTTTTTTTTTTTTTTTTTTTTTTTTTTTTTTTTTTGTTTTTTTTTTTTTTTTTTTTTTTTTTCTTTTTTTTTTTTTTTTTTTTTTTTTTTTTTGTTTTTTTTTTTTTTTTTTTTTTTTTTGTGTTGTTTGGGTTTTTTTTTCTTTTTGAGGGGTTGTTTTTTTTTTTTTTGTTTTTGTTTTTTGTTCATGAGGGAGCGTGCCCTTGCTTATGAAATTCGATATAGTCATCCACTTAAGTCCTGCTCTTCTATCACCGGAATATCTCCATCTCCGAGAGGATATGGTTCTTCAAGATTTGAACCAACACTGCTTTGGATAGGTGCGCGAAGCTAGTGGAATGTCGATCTACTTAAGGCATCTGCTTTTTGTTGTCACCTTCTAGGAACTTGCCTAACGTTAAATCTATCAAAGCCCTGGATACGACTTGTATTGTCGAGTATATGAATCATCTTGTCTTCTTTAGCCACATATTCTGCCAACACATGGTTGGCACTAAACGGGAGTCCACATTTTCTGCTAGGTTACGTACACCCATCGAGCTGCAATGCGTAGTCCCGCAATTAGGGCTTCGTACTCCGCCTCGTTGTTCGTGGCTGTGAATTCAAAGCGGAGTGCGTAAGTGAATTCCATTCCTTCCGGGTTAGTGAGGATGAGGCCTGCGCCCGACCCGTCCACGCATGACGATCCATCCGTGAATAAGATCCATGGTTCTTGGAGTTTTACTTCGCTCTGGGTAAAGTACAGCAGTGTTATGGTTTTTCCATTATAAAATCCGCATAATCTGTCCTTTCACTGCGGTGCGTGGTCTATAAGAGATGTTATGCTCCCCTAGCAACACGCTCCACTTTTGCAATCGCCCCGACGCATCAGGTTTAGAGATAACCTGTTTGATGGGTTGATCTGTGAGTACCACTATTGGGTGCGCTTGGAAATATCTGCGCAATCTTTTGGCGGCAAATACTAACGCCAGGATCAGCTTCTCCATTTCGCTATAGTTGATCTCCGTTTCCTTGAGTGCTTTGCTTACGAAGTATACCGGTATTTGTACGGAGTCCCTATCTGTCAGTAGCACGGCGCTAATTGCCCCATGCGTCGCGGATAAATACATAATCAACTCCTCCCCTAGTCCGGGGTGCGACTATCGTGGGAAGTGCTGCTATATGCGCTTGAGCGCGTGGAAAGCTTCTCTACTTCTGTAGTCCAACGGAGTCTCCTTCTTCCGTACACATCTTGAGTGTTTTGACCAAGGGGAGTGACTTTGTCTGCTGACTTTGAAAGGACCTGTTCAAACAGGCCTAACTTCCCATTTAACGACTGACTTCTTTCATCGTGCTCGGTGAAGGAATTGGATGACAGCTTTTGTTTTTTCCTGGACACGGCTTGATGCCGACAGGTTCTATCAAGAATCCGAGGGAACATGCCTTCATGTACGCCGCCAAAAGTGCATTATTTAGGATTTTATCTTCATATTGAATTTTTCGCAGTGCCCTGAAAGTTTCTACAATGTCGCGCACCAACAGTCTTCGGTGTTGCTCTCTTTATAATGCAAGGCCATCACATAGACTTCCAGGTTGCGGCCCACTTGCCCCTCAAACGCATTATCTACCAGTCGCTGGTAGGTGGCACCCGCATTCTTTAGGCCAAAAGGCATCTTTGTATAGCAATAGACACCTTAGCTTGTGTGAAAGGCTGTCATTTCCTCGTCATCCTTGGCCATTTGGATTTGGTGATACCCCTTATATGCGTCCAAGAAGCACTTAAAGGGGTATCCGCATAAGGACTCCACTTTCTAGTTATCTCCGGTAGTGGATTCGCAGTCTTGTGGGACCTGCATTGTTAAGGTTCAGTGAAGTCCACGCACATCCGCCAGCTACCATCGCTCTATTGAACCATAGTGGGTTGGAGAGCCAGTCATGGTAATAGACTTCTCGCATGATACCTGCCTCCACGAGTTTATGTACCTCCTCCAGAATGGCCTTAGCGCGCTCTAGAGCTTGCCCGCGTTTTTTCTGCCTTACTGGGGAGTATCCTTGTCGGATTTTCAACTTGTGTTCTGTGATCGATCGTGGCACACCAGTCATGTGTTTTGGTTCCCATGCAAAGATATCGAGGTTTCTTTGCAAGAGTGCGCACACAGCCGCCCTACCCGTATCAGACAGCGACCCCCCGATCGATACTTCTTGCTCCGGGTAATCGGGATGAATCGCGACCTACAAGTTATCACTTTGGTTGCGAGCTGTCTCGAGTCTGCGTCACTTCCACATTTGACCGATGTTGCTTCTTTAGTGCGGTGCGTCTGTTGTTTAGTAGATGTTGACAATCCGCCGACGACGGGGAATTTTAGCATCCCGTGGGCCGTGGATGGGACCGCGCGTATCGCTGATATTCCTGGTCTTCCAATAATGCCATGTATGCAATGGTGATCTGATCACCCATAAAAATTCAACCAGGGCTGTTATGGAGTGCTCCTTATTGCCAACCATCACCGGTAATCCGTAATTTGCCCATGGGCCATATCTTTTCTCCCGTGAAGCTCACAAAGTCAACGACTCGTGGCCGGGTTTAACTACCTTTTTACTTTCAAGGGCGCATTCTTTGGAAGCAATGATTCGTACAGTAAGTCGTAGATGCTCCTACCATCTATGTACATGCGTGGATGTCGTGACCCGCTGCATTTATCTCGATGTAAAGTGCTCCACCGACTCGATGATCCGCAGTTAAAGTGGGAAAAAGAGATGACAACGTCCATGCGAAAAATTTTTGGCTGACTTTTTTGCTTAGTTTTTCCGCTTCCAGACTGCACCATATAGGATGTGTTCAGCCTTGTCTCTAGGTTGCATCAATTCTTGCCTCCGCGCCCTTTTGTTTATCTTTCCCTTCCTGATGTTCTTCACTAGGATTCTCAATCTGCCTTCCTTTACCCAATAGCCAATTAGCTGGCGCAGCTGGACGCACTCATTGGTAGTATGTGCTTCTGCCTAGATACTCACATTAACCCCCGTTCCCCACTGCGTTGCTCTTCTGAGAGTGCATTGGTGGTGGCCCTTGGGAAGTTTTGGCACCTTCTGTTGCGAGTATCTCCGTTTGGGGTCATTATAAGGTGGGTTGTACTTGTCGTTCACCCCGCCCGCCCCTCTGACCGCAGGTAGCTGTTTGTTCGACAGCTACTCTGGTCAATGGATTTGTCTCCCTGGACGTTTCCAGTGACCTGTTGTTTGAGTAGCACCTTTTCTGCTATCGGTGGCGGCGCTTCCCTTTAATAGAAGGACCTTGTGCGTTCATTAAACTCTTCAAATTTGGGAACCATATCATTCAACCCTTTTAAAAGTTCCTTGGGTATTTAATTCATCATAAACCCGGAGATCTTTAGAATTTCTTGGCACGACCTTGACATGTATGCATTCGTCCTTATAGCGCTCTACGTAGCGCTTGTGACTCCCCTTGCGCTGTTATCACCAGGCAAGCTCGACAGGTTATTGCACACTTCTTCCTTTGAGTAAAAATTTAGCGGATGCCATTCACAACTCTTCAAACCCATCAAGCTTCTGCGAGGTAGTATTGCTGAACCATTCCAGCGCTTTCCTACTAACGGAGGAAATGAACCAGTGGACACCACACGGGTTGTGGCCAGTTTTCAATAGTGGCCGCCGATTCGAAGATTTTTAGATGGTCGTCAGGATCACCTGTCCCATCATAAGTTTTTACGTTAGCAAGCATGCGCCTTTTCTTATCCCTCCGGAGAAATCTCTAATGCCCGCGTAAATGCATTGACCTTTTGGCGACGCCATGGACGGGACATATCTTTGTCTTCGTCTTCACGATATTTGTTCTTGGATTTCAGTGTCCCGGTTTCTGCGTCCTCGTTGACAGAGGAGTATCTAGGACATCATACTCTTCTGCGGCGCTTGCGCCGACTGTCCTCGGAGTCCGAACTTGGAGGACTATCACTTGGAGCGCCTTATCCAAGCCTTGCTTGTGACATTGCACCTGCCCAGCCAATCACGGAATGCTGATGCGCCGTCATTGTTTCATGAAGTGTCCCAGTTCTGCAGCAGCCTGTTTGAGTACCCGAAACTTTCTTTCCGAATTCTACCGAATACTGGAGGTCGACGGTCATCCCTATATCCGCGCCTTTGCCTTTTGGTGCGCGGTGGAGATACTTCGCCCCTCCAGACCGAAGTTTAAGTCGGGCCTGTTAAGGCTCTGGCTTGATCTCTTTTGTTCCTCTTGCATATGGGCGACCAAAAAGTCTCGTAGTTTAAAGATACGAAATCACTCGCGCCAGTTAGTCGTGGACCCCCTTCCAGTGTGAGGTTGTCAGCCCCTAACTCGGGACCCTTGTTTCGAAGGGGTGGGGGTGGCGGCTCGGTGGTATTCGTCCCTGGCACCGTTTGGGGAGGGGTGGTGAAAGTAGCACGCTGTAGACCTTCCGTGCTTGTGATTGTGGCGGTTGTCTGGGTTGTCCCCAGGGGCGGTCCCATCGCTGTGAAGACCAGATCATACGGCGCATTGGCACTTTCAGAGGCCTGCTTAGAGATCTGTCTAGAGGTTTGGTCGCTCTGCTTCTTCGCCTGCGGAGTCCGCTGGGTAAAGTTTCCTTGCTTTGTCATTCTAGATTTTGGCAGTGTTCTTAGTGTCGGGTCCCACGTATAGTCCAACTTCGGGTCATGCACCCGACCCACGAATAGTAATTATACCCAGGTCCATGATGAATGGGCCATAGCGACATCAATACGGGCTCCCAAGGCCCAAATGGTACTGCCTATGGGGAAGCCCATGACATATGGGCTATCACGACGAAGATTTAGGCCCATGAGGCCCAACTCGCGCACACGTGCGCAGGTATCTAGAATACCCGTTACGAACGAGTCATAATCATGAGGTGGGCCCACTAGTTACTAAATAACGGTGGGTACCGTCGTCGATACTAACCTAATTAAATGGACAAAGCCCATTAGTGTTTGGTGAGTAATAAAAGAGCACCTCGGCTCTCATCTAAGGTACCCCTCATAACCTCTAACTTTCTACTAAAACCTAAACGATTATTATCTCTCACGCCGGAGGATAATCGTGGATGACAATCCCAACGGTAAGCTAACGGGCTGTTGTTTTCTTAGTGCGCAGGTCTCATAACATCAAGACTTAATTGATACAGAAATCGGAGCTAACAGATCCGTATTACACCTAATCCGGACCTAATCAAGAATCGTCTAGACTTTGTATCAACAACAAGTATGAAGCAAGATTTGCAAGATTAGGTTTTCAAAGAAAAACTAGGTTTTTCAAGAGTGCAAGCTGGTTAGAAAATCTAAACAAGGTTTAGATTGTATTCTCATCATCATACATCACTTGAGGTTACTATAAACCATTAGTCTTTACTTTTCTCATTTAATGTATAAATATGATGATATGTAGTGAAATCACCATTTTAGGACTTTTTGAACATGTAAAAAGGATTTTTACTTGTGATTTAAGATTTTTACACTTTTATCATATGAAGCTTGTGATCTGGACTATATAAAATAATGACATAGAGTATATTATGAGGTTATTTTGTATGTATTTATTTTATAAAGGAATTGTGGTAATTATTTTAGTTGAAAAGTATAGAAAGTAAGATTATACATACAAATGTTATACGAGTTTACGCTATTTAATTCAATGGGCTTTTTTGGGTCAACTGTTGAAAAATACCATATTATGTATTATGAAAGATAGTACACCTCATGATGTTTCCTAATATGTAAGAATTTGAAAAACCGACCTTATAATGAAAAATGAAAACGATAAACATACGATTTACGTTAATACCGGGTGTTATAAAACTATTTTTATAAAAATTACTATTCATGACAGAAACTTTTATATTTTTAAACTTCATAAATCAATAAAACTTTCAATTACGAGAACATGCTCGAAAGAATCGCTAAAAACGGAGCTATAATGAATAAAATACGACGTTTACGGGTTTTACGATAACGAGAACGATAAAAATAAATTAGGGTCTGGTGTGAACAGTAAAAGTTACTGTTCACCAGAAGGTCCAAAGTTTGAAAATGTAAATTTATGATAACTCGTCTTAATACGAAAGCGTGGGCATAAGAAACGTTAAAATCGGGCTTAAAACGCGAAAGTTATGCTAGTTTTACAAAAACGATAATTATAAACGTTTTAACTAATTAAACGTAATTTTACCAAAACCATTAGTTGGTGATTGAACTATATAGAATTATATGTGGTTATCAAAGTACTATATTACTAGGGAGTTTCATAATGAGGCCTCTTCGGGGTGGCGTATCGACGAGTTGCTGGATTTACGATTTAAAGTGTCCTAGCTCCTCATACGTTCACTACATGACCTCTTAAATTATGATAGCCCGAACGATAGTATGATGAGCTATATAGGAATATATGATTTTGGTTAATCGAAGTACATGGTACTTATACGACCTATGATAATTTAGGTTGCATTCGATCTTTTACGTGACGCTTTATCTGCGATATTTGGATTATCAGAACTCAAGGTGAGTTCATAGCCCCATATTTTTACGATTTCAATGATTTATAACTTGGGGTGGAAACATGCTTTGTTTTATAAATTGGACGCAAGTGGATATTTTATATTGATTACATGTTTGCCTAAGTAGCGATAACCCAAGTTGAGCCCCTTTATCATGAACTGTCAATTGCATAGATGTAGTTGTTAATTACATTATGTGAGCGCGAATGTTATGAATAGATCTATTTGGGGAAACGACCTCCCCGTTCGGGTGACTAGCTATCAAACAAGAAAATAGCGTATAGCATGTCGAATTGGGGATGTTATTAGGTTTAAACATCTAATCGGCAGAAATAGCAAATATATATTATGTGGCAAGAAAGAACGACGAGCTCAGTGTCAGATCTTAGTAAATGTCGATCTGGTTTTGTATGTCTACATGATGTGCATTATCACGGTGAAAGTCTTGTGGTCCTGCAGTATTATGATTTATCAAACCTATGAATTCACCAACATTATTGTTGACGTTTTAAAGCAATGTTTTTCAGGGGATCAGTAAGCATATGTGCCAAGGATAACATTGGTGATTTGTTGGGAGTCCATGCTAAAGATATGGTTTTGTATACTGTTTTTGGAAACTCATGTGGTTTGTAACCAATCTTTGTAATAATAATAAGGAATAAGTTAAAGCTTCGGGCTATTTGTATCAAATATTTGTTAAATCCAATGTATCAGTTTTAAAACGACTTTTTGGTCGTTCTATATATATCTTGTGTTATTGATCTATGAAGTAACACGCCCCGGAGATCCTTATTCCGCTGCGACCCAATTTGGGGGTGTTACACTTACTCAATAGCGTATCACTTCTTATTCTTATTGGAACACTATTATCCAAAATAACAGTTCGCATAGGAGCGCAACAAAATAAAAATTCACAATTCGTGACATTCTCGTTCAGTATATACCTCAATTATACTCCAAACATATATAATAATAATTATTAAATAATCATATAACAATCTATGCATACAACACATGCATAAATGTACCAATACATAACACTTTATGCATACAACACATGCACAAATATACCTTTTCTTTTCACATGTAACCAATGGCAACGAGGAGTCTTGGCATGCGTGTAGAAGCGTTATAGTTTAGTTTTTCAAAAATACTCGACCTAGTTCTCTATAACCTTAGGCTCTTGATACCACTCTATAACACCTTAAACAAAACAACTTTGGATTTGCACAGCGGAAATGACAATTGGGTGTTACTAAATAGCACCATTCACCAAGATAATAGAAAATGACCAAAATGAGACGTTTAACAAACATGTGTTCCAATAATAATTCGGATTTAAACGCGATTCAAGTCCCCACAGAATCGTCAACCGTAACGAAAAAAAATCACAATCACAACATTTTGAAAAACAATTAGTTTCAAAAAAAAGACATTATTTTAGAACAACATAAGACATTGTGTTTTTAAGACAAGGAATCACACAGTATCTTTCAACCAATCCATCACATGCACGACACCTTCACGCCATCGTTGCCTTCATCCTTGGTTACCTGGGATAAAACATGATTAAAACGTCAACGAACAATGTTGAGTGAAATTCATAGAGTTTAAAATAATCAATGAGTAATAATCCTTGAACACAGAATTAGTTCTCGGGAAAAACAATGCAACGAATGCAAAGTATAACATCTCTTTTCTTTCACGCAATAAGCTCATGACACCGAACATTAAAAATATATATGTCATTTCATATGTCAATTTGCCCTAAAACAAGGTATTATTGTCATATACCAACTACTTCTAATAAAAAAATGTCCGTTTGTTTGGCAGGGTGTTCACAATGATCATACCCCGTACAGGATTTTGTCAAACCCAAAAGATCTATTAGATGCATAGCGTTCACCTCATAAGTCAATTAACGGTTCATGATAAAAAGAGGACGTTTCAACAATAGCTACTCATTCGGAAACAATCTCATAGTCGGATCCAGCATACCATGAAATCATATGTGTTCGGTTTTTATAAAACAAACATGTATCCCCCTCGCGGGTTTAAAACAATCAAAAGATTTAAATGCGAGGCTATGAACTCACCTTAAGCAAAAGATCCAATTCAATCAAATCGACAAGAGCAAATAGCTTCACGTCTTAACCGCGACCTATATAATACATATATAGCGGTACATGACTAAAAGTATAATAACTCATATAATACATACTTGCATATATATATATATATCGATGCAAACTAAACACCCCAAACTAAACAACTTTGGATTGCGCAGCGGAATTAGCAATTAGGTGTTACTAAATAGCACCATTCACCAAGATAATAGAAAACGACCCAAATGAGACGTTTAACAAACACGTTTATTCAGAGTTAAAATGCGTTTAGGTCCCACAGAATCGTAACCACCGTCTATTACAAACCATGAAAAACATATTGTTTTCAAATAAAAGACATTGTTTTAAACATAACACAAGACATTGTTTTTGAAAGACCGGAACACACAAGTGGCCTTTCCTTTAATTCAATCACCATACACGCATGACACCTCCACGCCATCGTTACCTTCAGCCTTGGTTACCTGGGATAAAACATGTTTAAAACGTCAACAACAAAGTTGAGTGAAATTCATAGAGTTTAAATTAATCAATAAGTAAAAACCTTTGAACACATAATTAGTTCTTGGGAAAACAAAGCAACAAATGCAATGTATAGCAACTTCTTTTCTTTCGCGCATTAAGCTCATGACACCGAACGTTAACAATACATATGACATTTCATATGTTTAAGTGCCCCAAACTAGGTATTATTGTCATATACCTTCTATATTTCTAATAACAAAATGTCCATTTGACAGGGTGTTCACAAGGATTCAAACCCCGAACAGGGCTGTCAAACCCAATAGATCTATTTAATGCATTAGTGTTCACCTATTATAGGCGATTGACGGTTCATGAATTAAGGGACTTCGACAATAGCAACTTATGTGGAAACAATCTCATATCGGGTCTAGCATACCATAAATTATATGTGTTCTATTTTATAAAACAAACATGTATCCCCCTCGCGGGTTTAAAACATTTAAAATAGTTCAAAAGCGAGGCTATGAACTCACCTTAAGCAAAAGATCCAAATCAATCAATTAACTAGCACAATAAGCTTCATGTCTCAACGGTGACCTATATAATACATATATGGCTGGCACGTGACTAAAAGTATATTAAATCATATATTGTATATATATATATGTATTACTATTACGTATATATAATCATATACTAGAATCTCCAAGTGCGACGCAAAACATTTCACTTGACA
>BQNB010033252.1:0-47851 GCA_026074375.1 Tanacetum coccineum
CATCTCTTGCACACTTTGATTTAGCATATCATTATTAGTGTTGTCAGAGATTGGTACCTCGGAGAGAACATCTGATCCGTAACTAGACAAATTGGCCATAAGAACTGCTTTGGCTGTAGAGATCTCGTCACAGTCAGAATCATATGCATCCAAATCATCTACTTGATAAGCTGCATTATGTGCGATGATCGACTGTGTAACTGGACCTTCTACATTACCAGGATCTGCCAAGAATTCCAATTCTTCATCATTAAGAACTTTACCATTTCCTTGAGCTTCGATCAATAGAACTTTTTCCCTGAACCATGTAGCATCCCTTTTTCTCTTTGGCTTTGGACACTGTATCGCCATATGACCTTCCCTTTGGCAGTTAAAACACTTTACAACCCTTTGTTGGTCTGAATAATTCCTTCCTGTTCCCAAAGTATTAGCTCTTGTTCCTGAAGTACCAATAGCATAAGAATTTTGTCTCCCTTGAAGTGGTTGAACAGTCACCCGTCCATCATGAATAGTTTCTTGTTGTCTTGGGTTGGATGAGTTTCTTAACTGATTGTTGGTAGATGGAAAGTGAGATGTGATGACAGTAGACAAAAATGACATCATTTTATTAATGGCATCAATAGGGTCATCTCTTTGCTTAAACACAGAAATTGCTAGACTAGAGTCTATCTGAGGAAATTAAGCCATATGTGTTTGTTGATTAATTGTGGAGACAGTATATTAAATTTGAGGAACAAATGGTGGTTGTAGACAAGCTTCTTGATGAACGAAAGATGAGTAAGCATTTGGATACGGTGTTGACGGATAAGAAATTGCAAAAGGTGTGGATGGATAAGTAGTTGAGTAATGTTGTGTGGGAGGAATTAATCCATAATGAGGAGACTGAGATGGTGAGAACTATTGTTGGAACTAAGGATTGTTATATGAGTATTGATAATCGTTGAAGTGAGATGGTGTCATCTGATGGTTAGCAACTAATGCAAGTAGATCTTGATTGCGTTCATGCATAATATGGACTTCATTTGCATGGAGTTCGTGTTGTTCAAGATATGCATGAAGCTAATCATAGTTGGTAGTATTCAAATATTTTACAAGCTTGACATTAGTTACAAACTTACTCCATTTAGGTGGCAGACTGTTTAAGAACTTGGTATTGACTTGAAATTGCTCCAATTTCATTTTGTAAATGTTTATGTCATTGATCAGCTGAGTAAATCTAAAGTAATACTTATGAAGTGATTCCCCCTTATTTTGAGAAAACTTATCAAATGCATCATACAGTTTACACTCTCTTTCCTACTTTGTCAATAAGGTACCTTGCATTAGTAGTTGAACTCTTTCCCATAGATCCTTGGAAACTCTGTGATGATTAACAAGTGAATAGATATCAGCTGGTAGACCTTGATGAATGATATTAGTTGCCTTCATATCATAATCAGCTTGAATTTTCTCTGTGGCAGATAATTCAGCATATTTCTTTGTCCTAGTCACCCCATTTTCTTCAATCGTAGGCCAAATGAGTGGACCGTTTTCAACTAATTCAAGTCTCATTCTTCTGTTCTCTTTGTTTTGCATGTAATGTTCCATTCTACTTTTCCAAGAATCATACAGGTCTTTGTCCAACATCGGTGGACAATTGTCAGCATCAGAGAGTATCATGTACTCAACAAGAGTATTCTTTTGTCCAAGTGAAATTATTGATTCCATGTTTGACTTTAAATGTGATACGATGAGAATAGATAAATTTGAAGAATACTAGTAATCTTAAGATCAAACCAAGAACAAGAGTGAGATGTGGGTTGTGATGTTAGAGAGAGATAGGATGGAAAATGGATGAATTGTATAAATGAACTTATGGAAAAATGGAACAACCAACCCTCTTCAAGACTAGGAGAGGGAATATATATAGCCTATTGAGGCCGGCCATAGGCTAATATGAGCCCATGGACTTGGGCCTGGACTAGATTACTAATCTATTCATTATATCTAACTACGAGCTAGACCTGTTACAACTTGGAAGTGACGGACACGTTTTCGTTGTTTCCAACAATCTCCCCCTAAGGGGGGTACTCCAATTAAAATAAAAACTTTAAAAAACCTAGCATTACTATGCTTTATCTTAGGACTGTAGCTCGCACTCTTGACTTTCTCTTGTGATATATGTTGTAGTTGATCATAGACTTTTTGGATTGAGCTTTGTTCCTTGAACTCGTATTTGGAATAGGGTATCTTGAGGCATATTTGAGTTCACAACCAAGACCATCTCTTTGCCATCTTGAAACTTTGCATCTTGTGGACTTGCGACGTCTGAACCGACATGTCATCCATTTTGAAAAGACTTTAATGTTGCATCTTTCTAGAAATTCTTTAACTTTAACACTTCGTGACTTTAAGGAAGACGTGCAGTATCAAAGTAGCGGAAGTCTTTTGAAACATGTACTTGAGCTTTATGATGTCTTTATGTTGTGTCGATCGGGTATGAGATGTGGCTATGGATCTTATGAGCAAGCTGGAATCAGGGACCTCCACACCACCATTTTAAATTACCTGACATAAACAGTTAGCAATAAAGAGGGGGACGATTAGGGCTTTGTATTCGCCCAGGTTTGTTTGAAGAAAACCATTCGTTCCGTGAGGATCGACCTGTGATTAGATAGATTCAATTTTAAGAGATTCTTCTTGATAGGATTTCCCAGCTGAAAGTATTGGTCTTTCTAACACATATGTATCAGATTCTATGTACTCAGATGTTCTCATATCGGAAGTATCTAAAGCAGTGACATGCACGATAAGAGTGATCCAGTGAGTTTACTATTCACGATTGATATAGAAAATTGATTGAAAAATCATTCGGTGTTATCACTTACAAAATTTGTTTTTTGTACACACCGAGAGTGTTTATCATTTCAATAAATTCATTAACACCTTTGATGCCATTTCCTGGAACAAGTTTGATTCTTATAGAATCGCACCATCGTTTCTTTCCAGTTGTCACAAGTTTGATTCATAAAGAATCGCATAAGTTACCTACAATGAGCTTGTTTGATGTTGGCTTAAGCAGGATTTCCATCTTCATTGTGAATGAATTCACTTTGATGTTCTGGCAAAATCACAAGGATAATGCGTAGGACTCTTAATATATATCTTGTTATTCACATTGTGTGAGTAGCAAGTAGAATTTGACAGTGTCCTAATGAGATTTATGGATGATCTCTTTTGGCTCTAGACTCAATAGTGCACTTTGATTTAGTGATCGGAGGCTGGAGCTGGTGCCACCTTTTCAATATCAAACTAAATCGGGGTGAGAGAGTCAATAGGATAATGAGTGTATCTACGTGGTTTTGAATTCAAAAGTCTTTCTGACTTTGAGTAGCTGGGAGGGGTTTGTGCCCTACGTCACTGGGTCCATGATTGTCTTCAATTGGTCAGACAACACCTGAGTGTTTCATAACTGCTATGTATTGACCCGGTTTCTAGCCTAAGTGTATGGGAGGGGTTCTTTATTTTCACCCATTATCCTTACAATATTCTTTTTCATTCTTCCTACCACTTCAATGCATACCGAGCTTCATAACTAACTATCCTTGTGGGGTATTCCAGTATGTTAGCTCACTTCTCAGTCGGCATTTTTCCCTATTCTACTTTTCTCCTTTTTTAAATCACTAACAAAGGACTTCTCACACTAAACTAGTGGATATCTGGGTAGGATCCCTCCGGTTCTGGCTGGTCATGGGATCTGAAAACCTAAAGCCTAACCGCCTTATAACTTCAAAATTTTAAGAACATGGTCGGTCTTTTGGGTATTTTCATTACATCCTTCCAAAAATCATTGAAAATTTTCAATTCAAAGTGTTGATAATAATATCAAGAGATTTACACTTTGAGAGTTTTTCTTTCTCACTAAAGCTCCCCCTTAACATGTGCATCGTAACCGTAGTTACTGCTAGGTATGGAGTGCTTGTAGTCCATTTTATTTGTCTACTTCTGTCAGTATTCAATTGTCCAGGTTAATCACTTTTTTCTCCCCTTATCCAAAAGTTAATACCTTGATATTTTGGATATCAATTGATTAAAAACGTTCGGGGGACAAAAATGAGATATGTCGCGATTGGGAAAACCCAGTATTATGCTCCCCCTCTTACTTTTGAGGGATTATAAGATGATAGCTGAGTTCTTTAATTTGAAAATTTTGAATTTACTAAGAAAATTCTTTGAAAAATTTGTACTCTGAGACATCTTATTTTTCACCAAAACGTCTATACACTAGTAATGAACATATTACAAGATAAATGTATTTACGAGGATTGACCTTTTTAAGATGAGATACAACATAGATAAATTCAGATGGTCCTTTTTAGTAGCCGTGGTCACCCCCGTATGGTCGTTCACCGACAAATCTCTCCCAACTCCTCTTATCCTCCTGTCTTTTGCCTTTTGTCAAATCGGCCGGGATCATAGGCTCTTGGCGTTTGCTTTGTCACGTTGGCTCCAAAAGTTGTGGCAAATACTCCATTCTATTTCCCTTGAGGCAGGTCATTTAGAGCTGTCCGTACGTCATCTAGTGTACCATCGCTGAACTTGGGTAGTTCGTCAATGCGCATTAATCTGTCTTTTTGTCTTTGTTCTCGTTAGATTGAATCCTCTTGGATGGAGTTAGGGTGTATAAGCGTCTTTGTCTTTCAGATTGGATCTGTACTTGTCAGGTCTTGGTGAGGTTGAGCTTCTTTTGATAACTTTCAACACCTAATTGAAGATCTTCCACACGCCTTTGGATGACAACGCTTCTTGTAAACATTTTAAGGAGACATTAAATGCAATACGTTCTTCGACGTTGAGATTTGTCACTTTTCCTTGCACGAGAAGAAGCAGCATATCTTCAATGTCTTGGAGCCTTTGTCTGTGGAAGTCGCTTTCTTTGAACTGTAAAGAACCGTCATCATCTTCGTACGTAATCGTAAAGATGCTGATAGTACTTGCCTTTCGACTATTGCAACCTTAGGTGACAGGTCAATGATCAGTCTTTTGAATAGACGTCACGAGCTGATTCTTGAGGTCGCAAATGCATAGAACTGGTCTCGCTTTTTGCCAATGTGAGATTCCCCAGGAGGGCGAATTTGTCGTATTGACTATATTTGATCGCACACATTGAGTTACGTCATAAGTCTTTTATCTATGTGATATGGTCCATAACTCTGCAGCCGTAGTCTTCGTAACTGAAGTAGAGTACTTGCGGCTTGACACACCACCACGTAGGTACTCAAGGTCGTTATTGATGAAGTGATGAAATGGTATAACACGACGACCTTGAGAATTTGGAACTAACGGTAGTGGCTGTCGCAGATCATGAGGATATTGGCGACCTTCAGGGTTGATCCAGTCCAATTTTTCGGTTGTGGCTTTGTAGACTTCCTCACAAAAATATTCAAGTTCAGTCAAACTCTTGCAAGTGCCTTTCATCAGCTCAAATGTTGGACCTGCTAGCAATTCAGGTGTTAGAGTTTGAACATTTAGCCGATTCATCACAAAAGCGGAGAAGTCAAATGTAGAGTCGGTTAGTTCATCGAATGACTCTCGAGGGTCTTGTTGTGCCAGATTGCTTAGCCAAGGTTGGACAGATTCATGAACGGCAGGAACAGACTTATTCCATGCATGATCAGGAGAAGGTAGTCGTGTAGGTTGTTGAAACCAGTCAGGAAGATGTTGGACCTCTTCTTCTGCTTGTTCATCATGGACACCTGTTTCAAACTCCTGGTGTGCAGGTGCTTCAAAGACATCTGTAGTTTGCATAGCTTCCTCTACCGGAGCAGATTGGCTAGCAGATTTCTTGTGAGTCTTAGATCCTGTAGTGGTAGTCTTTCCTGCGGTCGTGGTTGTCGTTTCACTTGGAGCACTGGTAGAAGCGGGTTCTTTTCCTGACCTTCTTCTTTTGGACCCCCGGTCTGTTCCAGCGGAGGGTTCTTGATCATCATCTGCACCATCTCTAGGTCTTTTTATTGTGACCGTATCGCCATATGTATCTAACAAGATTTTGTCGGCTTCATACGCATCAACTAATGCCTTGTAGAGCTGTCTTTGAATGTCTGACCTGTTGATAGAGTTGTTAGCTTCCATCTTGTCAATTAAGATCTTTTTCAGCTCTAGTTCTGAAAGATTTGCAGCTACAGCATGAGACGTGTTGGCTTCCTTTGATGATCGCACCAGAACCTCAGACTCGAGTTGATCGGTTACTAACTTCTCGATTTTTGGAGTAATTTTGGAGACTTCCTTTTTGACTTGTTCCTTGATAATTTTCTTCATTCCTTCATCGATTGAATCAAGGAATTGTTGATTTGCAGTAGTAGACTCTTCTCGAATTCTGTCATACTTCAATTGGACTGCAACGTCCACTGCTTCCTGCATTTTATTTGCTAGATATTGATCAACGATGCTAGGAATGGAGGAGAGCGCTTCAGCATATTGATTTGTTTGTCTGAGTTCTGAGAAGTTGTCTTCTAACGCTTTCAGTCTGTAATCAAAGCCAAACAACGAAGCAAAGTTAGGAAGATTTTGTAGCGAGGAGCTTGTAGTAGTAGCCGGTGTCAGAATTGGTGGTTGTTGAGTTTGAATGACGAGAGGATACGGTGTTGGAGGGCGATTGGTTTGTGCAGTGGGATGGCTCCATGATGGACTGTTACAGGGTATCATTAGAGAGGTGGCTTCAGTATGTTGTCCAAAAATATCATCAACACCGGTATCTTGGTTTGGATTCGCATGTTGGAGCGAAGCCAGATGATTAGACGAGCTCTGTTGTTGACCATAGGATTTACCGGAGTTAGGGTCACATGGTGTCTTCAATTCTCCATGGGTTGCTTGAAACCTGGGGTAATATAACATATGTCTTTACATCATCTCTTCATCAAGATCTGTATTGGTATCTTCGGATGCATCATTTCCTTGATCCTCTTCATAATGTAGCACTCTTTATCACGTCTTGGCTCCTTCATAACATTCTCTCCTTTAACTTCATTTCACTATCTGTCAGCTGATGTGAAATACGGAGGGTGTTTGAATTGTAGGATCGAACGACTCATCTTATCAAGTTTCCTCTTCATGTAATTATGTCATCATCATGAGTTGTGAGCTTTGGATGGACAAAATCATCACCATCATCGTCTGATTCAGTCTGTTCTTCATCAGCATCATTTTGATCTGTCTCATTATCGTTCATGTTCATCATCATCTTCATCTCCTGTTTAGTCTCATTTAACGTCATTTTTACTCAGCCAATCTCATCATCTTGTGCCTTGATCTCATCTTAATCATCGTCACCTTGGATTTCCAAGAGATAATCATCCTTGAGTCATAATCAGGTTGCATCTGAGAACCCTGGTGTAAACACCAGTTCCTTCATCTGCACTAGACACATGGCATGAGAGTGTGAGTTTCTTGGGACCGGCGCTTCTTTTTGTTGATTATTTTGAGTTGCTCAGCCTCTGTAAAATCGCATCAGATATTTGTCTCCAACTCGGTGGTCTTCTGCATTTTCCTTTTTCCCCGATTCTGTTTCTTTGGGGGCAGTGGGAGCTTCTGTTTAATGGATTGTATCTGTATTTAGCTTTTTCTTGCTTCCTTTGTTGTCTGTGGTTAAAAATATGGGGGTATATGAGTACTGTACAGGGGAATTAGTTTTGTTATTAATTTATGTTATTTTTTTAGTTAAATGTGTAATATTTTACTTTGTTTTTAATTTGTTTTTGGGGGGGGGGCGCATTATATTATTTATTAAATAAAGTGTAAAAATCATATAAAATAATATTGTAAAAATTAAAAAAAAAAAAAATCATAAAAAAAAATTTGTTATAAAAAAGGGGGGGAATAATAAGGATAAAGAATTATTATATTTTTAAAAAAAACAATATTAATAAAGCTGGTAGTTTATTTTGATAAATGATAAAAAATAATATTGGGGGGAATAAAGAACTTATAGGCATTTAAATAGTATAAGGTTTATACTAGAAAAAAGATATAAAAATTAAATGGGTTTTATGGAGGCGGTGGTGGTTGTGGTGTTTCATTACTCTAAAAAGATCTACTATTATTAATTATTTAATTTTATAATTTTTGTTCTTTTTTTAGTTTATATTTAATAAAAAAAAAAAAAAAAAATAATGGCAAAAATTAAAAAAATATAAAGTAAAGGAAAAACACGGTAAATATAAAGGTAAAAAAATGTAATCAAACAAATAGAATAGGGTATGAAATTATGAAAAAATTAAGATAGGTAAAAGGGGGGGGTAAAACAAAGGGGAAATAAAATCAATATAGGAAAAAAAATAAAAGATAAATAAAAAAAAAAAAAAAAAAAAAAAAAATAAAAAAAAAGTAAAAAAAAGGGGGGGGAAAAAAGGAGGGAGGGGGGGAACAAAAAAAAAGAAAATAATAAAAAAAAAAGAACAAATAAATAAAAAAACAAAAAGAAAAAAAAAAATCACGAGGGGAAATAAAACTAAAAAAAATAAAATGGAAAGGACATAAATAAAAACGGATTAAGGGAAAAATCTACAAAAGAAAATTAATAAATGAAAAAGGGCTATAAAACAAAGCGGGGGTGGGTAAGGAAAAAGGGGGTGGAAAAAAATATATCATAAAAAAAAATGAATTAATGTCTTTAAATATAGGGAAAAAATAATTAAAAAACAAAATATTTACATGTTTAAATATTTTATTTTTATATTTTTAAGAAGGGGAACATTATAATAATTTAAAATTGGGTCATAATATAAGGAACTAAAAAAATCTATTAGATAAAAACAATAATAAAAAGGGGGAAAAAAATATATAATTAAAACAAAAACAAAAGATAAAAGATACCCCCGAGCGCAGCCTGAACTATACAGGTAGTACTCTCTCTAGAAGAAGACCTAATACGATAACCTACCATTTCAAACCTGACGCTCCCTTCCGCCCCCCTCGACACGCTCGGGGCATGTATTTACTCATATACTTCCCATTCGAGCGCTACTCACTCCTTAAATTCTCCCAGATATGTACCACAAGGAGGGGGAAACCCCCCCCCCCTCCTCCCCTTACCCCCCCCACCCACCCCGTCGCCTCCCCCCACCACCTTCCAAACCACGCACCTAACCCCAACCGGGGGGGGGCCACCCTGGGGGGGTAGTGGGGGGGGGGGGAAGAGGGGTTGCGGCGAGGAGGGATGGGGGAGTGTCGGGGTAGTGTATCTTATGAAGGGAGCTAAAAACTAATATTCATATAAAAAAATACAAGTAATATGCTGTACCAAATACGATTTTTTGGGTATAAAAAAGGGATCTAACTTGTGGTCTGAAGGGGGGGGGGAGGGAGAATAAAAGGGGGGGGGGGGGGGGGGCCTATTGTTAGGCGGGGGGGGGGACCAAGGGGGGGGAAGCTAAAAACGGAAGGATTAGTGTGAAATTAAAAAGGGTGGGAATTGGTCAGGGCGAAGAGGTAGGGGGAGCGTCTGTGGGTGGTATGGGCCATAATCTTTCTATCCGTACGCGGGGGGGTTATAGCTGAAATGATATTCATGGGGGGGAGAAAGGAGGGGGGGGGGGGGGGGGCGAACCGGGGGGGAGTCACAAGTCTGCAATTTGGGTGCGAGGGAGTAGAATTGTTTAGCGTTATGTTGCGGTATACTATTTTGAAAGGGTGCTCTTGGCAGATCTTTGGTGGGGGGGGAAGAAGTACTTTAAATTTGGGTAGTGAATTAACACGTGAATATCACACGGGGGGGGGGGAAAAAACCTGGGGAAGGGGGAGGGTGGTATTTATGGGGACGGATATTCAAATGGGGTAAAGGGTAGCAGGATAGGTTGATGGGGGGGGGGTAAATGGTGGTATGATTTGGGGTATAGGGGTAGATGGCGACTAGTAATTCACTCTCTGGGGGGGGGTGGTGGGGAAGGTCATGTAACAGGGGAGGGCAATAATAAAAATAATTTTCTTCAAATCAAGGAGGGGTGTCAAGGGTGGGACCAGCACAATGGAGGGGCAAAGGGGTGGGGGGGGGGGGGTGGTGAAATATCGTGTCGGGGGGAAACAATTTAGGGGATGGCTTTGGGGTCCAATGGGGGGGTAGTGGAAGGGGGGTGATAATAACACAACAAAGGGCGAGGGTCGTCATAAGTGTGGGGAAAGGGGTTTAAGGCAGAAGCTATAGGGAAAAGGGGGGGGGGGGGGGGGGGGGAATAGAACAGGGGTATACAATTAAGGTAAGTCAGGGGATGGAACGGGGTGCCGGATTCGGGGGTCAGATGGCGGACAAATAAGGATTGCGAAGGGGGGGGTGAACTAGGGGGGGACCTAGGGTGGGGAGAAAAAGGGTGGGTGGAGGGACGAAACGAATTTTGTATTCGGGAGCAATATGAAGAGGGGGAACTAAAAGGGGGGGGGGCAACAGATAACGGTGGTTCAACATTAATAGAAAAACATACTAATAGTGACACAAATACAAAAGGGGGGGGGGTCCGTTAAATGAGGGAAAAGATGGGGGGAACGGTAGTTAACAGAAACGGGGGGGGTGGAGTAAAAGTGGGTAGGTGGTGACTAATGAGAATCACCAGGTAAAATAATCAGCGTGGGTAAGGGGCGAAATGAATGAATCCATAGGGGGTAGTTAAAGTATTTTCTGGGGGTCGGGAGCAATTACATAAATTATTAAAAAGTGGTTAATGGGGGGTGGTGGGGGTATTGGGTGAAACAGATTTTATTCACGGGGGGAAAAAGCATGGGTAGGCATATACCACAATGGCTCCGGGGGGCAGGGGGGGGGCGGGGGTGGGTTAGATTGGGGGGGTAGTTGGGCATGGACCTCATCTAGGACTTGGTGGTGGGAGTTGTAGGGTGGAGGGGGGGGTTAATGGGTATAGGCTAGGTGGGGGCTACAAAATTGGGGGAATAAGGAGGGGGAGCAGAACGGTGCCGGAAATAATTTAAAATGAAAGGAGGTGATAGGGAAATGGGGGCATAAACCGGGGGGATGGGGTTTTAAATCGGTCGGGGGCAAAGAATATAGGGGGGGATCTGGGGTACACTGGAGGGTAAATAGGTAAACATTATGGGGGAGCACTCACAACTAGGTAAGAGCGGAACTAAGTATAAGGAGGGGACGGGGGGGCTGGGGGAGAATAAAAGGCGGGGGTGGGGAGGAGCATTGTTTCAAGGGGGGGGGGGAAGGGAGGGTTAAAAATTACATAGTTGGGGGGGAGAAGGCTGTTTCTGTATGTGTTAATGAGGGTTGTGGTGTATAGTACTTTTCAGGGGGTGGTCTGTTGTTGTTCTTAGGTTTATTAAAATTTATTCTGTTCGTTTTTTTTTTTTTGCTTTATGGGGGGGTGGTGTTTTTTATATGGGGGTGGGTGATTAATAGTTCGGGGGCGATTGGGGGTTCTTTGTTTTTTTGGGGTGTTATAGCGGGGTTGATGGGTGTGTGTTTATTCTGAGTTATTTGTGTTGTAGGGGTTTTGGGATGGTTATTTTCTGTGGTATATGTGTTTTTAGTTTGAGTGGGACTGCTTTCTTGGGTGGGGTGTGGTGTAGGGCCTATATTTGTCTTTGTTTGTTTTTTGTTGGGCTTGGGGGTTCGCTTGTGGGGGGGTTTTGGTTTCTCGTAGTTAATGATGTGATTGGTCGTGGTTGGCTTTTAGATTAAAAATTTATTTTGGAGGGGGATAATTATCGGGTGGGGGCATCAGTATCAGCTTTCTTCTTACTTCCTTTTGTCTTTGGAGGAATCTTTCCTGAAGCAATAGCATAATACTCTTTGTATGATTCAGAGTTGCGGATGTCCTCGTTGGTTAATGCTACTGGCAAGATAGTCCCGTACAACTGAGTGTCTTCATTCCTTGAGATGACATTGATTGTTGTGAACATTGGGTCATCTCTGGCATAATGCCAATTTACCTTGTTTCTTCGAGGAATTGAAGGGTCTTTATCCATGACAAAGTTGACGACTAGCTTGGTGAAACGAGGATAGTACATCGCATTGCCCTTCTTCGTATTTTTGTTCTCAATCTGGTAAATGAAGTCCTCCCACAGAAGATATGCATAATCAACCTTCTTGTTATTGTACATTCCCCATAAGATTTGAGCTTGAGAAAGACGAAGACTGTCGTAGGATGGTTTACCACTGAGACATTTGTTGATGATAGCTGCAAATGATCTCCAGGGTTGATGCAGTTTATTGACATTAACGTCAGTGATCTTCCTTATTTCTCCAGAGTGACCAAGACTGGCTAGAAATGCGAGAATCTCCTTCTCAAGAGGTGGTTCTTCAAACTTCTTATTACCGACTTTAGGGCAAATTTGAAGAATGTCTCTGAATTGATCAAGATCGAGAATGTGCTTTTTGTTATTCATCTTGAATCTGACAGATCGGTTATGAACATAAGCAGAGGCCCAGAATTCTTGCATATAGATCTCTGGAGCATCAGCAGTGACTTGGAATGCCTTGTAGAAAGGAGTGAGCTTTAACACATCGTAGACTACTTGAAGAGTTGCTTCCTTTGATGTGACATCCGAGCTTAAATGAAGATTACATTTACCAATCTTAAGTCGGTCGGCAGGAGCAACTAACGCATCATCCAAAGTGATCTGATCTGCTATTGAGATTTCCATGAGTATGTTTAAGAAAGAGTGAGTGCAGTTTATAAGGAGACACAATCATTCATTCATGAGAACCTTTATGACTTTTAGCACTTTTGAAGATCAATCATCTTAGATAGACTAATAGCGTATGAGACAAAGGCACCTATCCTAACAACTAAGTTGAATGCAGTTAACCTCGGTTTTGTCAAGCTTTTAATGTCTATTTTAAACTAAGAGATTTGTTTAATTTAATCTTAGTTAGAAAAAATCTGATCTTAAGTGTGTTATGTCAAAAAATTGGTTAAGTGTTGATAACATCTTCACTCGTTCGGTCCTCAAAGAAACACCTTGATCGGTTTCCACTAAATATCACTCGTTCGGTCCATATAATCAAACACTCGTTCGGTCCATATAATCATACACTCGTTCGGTCCTCACCATCAGTCACTCGTTCGGTCCATGTTTTCAATCACTCGTTCGGTCCATACAATCAGTCACTCGTTCGGTCCTCACTATCAGTCGCTCGTTCGGTCCTCACCATCAGTCACTCGTTCGGTCCATGTTTTCAATCACTCGTTCGGTCCATACAATCAGTCACTCGTTCGGTCCTCACTATCAGTCGCTCGTTCGGTCCATACAATCAGTCACTCGTTCGGTCCTCACTATCAGTCGCTCGTTCGGTCCTCACTAGGACTCACTCGTTCGGTCCCTAATAGATTTCACTCGATCGGTCCTAATAGTCTTTCACTCGTTCGGTCCGTATTACAAATCACTCGATCGGTCCAAATAGTCTTTCACTCGTTCGGTCCGTATTACAAATCACTCGATCGGTTCACTCTATACTACACTCGTTCGGTCCTCATTTTATATCTCTCGATCGGTTCACACTTCTAATCACTCGTTCGGTTCATACGTTTTTATGCTCGTTCGATTCATACATTTTTTGATCGTTCGGTTTCTTAAGGTTTTTCTAGATCGATTTTAACAATTAACAATCTAACAATGTTGACCTCAAGAAAAACCTTACCACTACGCTAGCATGTCCAGGAAATCATATTACAACAATCCCACACAAAACACATAATATTTATACATTATTTTGCATATTTCTATATTTTCGAACACAAACAGTCAAGAACATGATTAAATCTCAACAAATGATAAAACTTGATTAACCTATACATATATTACACCTAACACTACAAAAGCCCTCAATCAATTTGAAGTTTTAACCACATTTTGATTTAAGAACCCTAATTTTATGATTAGGGCAACTGTGACCAAAAGTGGCGAAAACGATCAATTCCTTTGGGATTCGAGATGATTAGGTGATGATGATCAAGAGTTAAGTTATACCTTATTGCTGAAAATGAGTGACTATGCCTTTTTTGAGGTGATGCGATTTGGAGATTGTGCGTGTGTGTGTTTGAATGAGTTTGTGTGTGTGGAGAACAGTGAAACCAAACGGGTTAGGGGTGGGAGGTTTTTTACCATCATTTCAACATTAGCACATTTGGCCCCTCTTGTTTAGATGACATCTAAGTTCAATTAAGTTTTATAAAGGTGAATCAAATTCAAACTTTTGCACTTTTGGTCCTAAAGTTTTATACTTGACACACCAATCGACTTAAATTGGCAAACTACACACTAAGGAGTACACAAGTAGCACAAAAGGCACCACTTAAGCTGAAAAAAGTAAACTTTTGCATAAGTATATGTCCAAATTGTTTAAACCTTTTTCCCTTTTAAAAAAACTTCATGCGAAGAAATTTGACATTCTCTCCCCCTAAACAATGACCCATTTTATAATTTAAAGAGCTGTAGCATTGTTTGAGAAGTTAAATGTATCTTTAAAATTATTTTCAGATGATGGAATGATTTTGTATGTGACAAAACAACAAACACCAAGATAAATAAGATTTCTCTTATTTATACACATAGATGCACTGAAACGTACACCTATGGATGTAGGAAGCACGGGTTGTGATGCAAAGTAATCACAAGCCTTTGCATGTCATAAGGTGGGCATGCCCGGAGAATAAATTTCTGTTGTTAGGAACAGCTGTCTTTTAGACGACAGGTTTTCCTCAAGGTGAAAAGCGGGTTACTATCTGAAATAATAGCAAGCCATTTGGATGTTTTGAAAACATTAGAAACTTTGCTCGACTTTATTTAAGGCTAGTATTCATTGTTGAATGACATTTCTAAGACCGTAAATGTTATCGATTTCAGAAGACATGCCATTTTAAAACTTCTTTTTGTATTTTTCTCATTTTTTTAATTTTGTACTTTGTTTTTGAAAAGTTTATATAGAAAGAAAATATTTTTGGTTTTTCTGAGTTATATTATATACATATGATACAAAGGATATTCGAATAGGTACCACCACTATTCGTCAACGTTCTTCTACCAACTTTTTTTTTACAAAACAAGGGGGGAAGGGGGTCCTTTCCGGAGTAAATTCTTCGCAATACCCAGCTTGTTGATTAGAAATTCAATTCTTTCTCTGCCAAGCGCTTTAGTGAAGATGTCCGCCAATTGATACTCCGTATTGACAAAGTAAAGTTCGATCACCCCATTTTCAACATGCTCTTTGATGAAATGATAAACACTGTGTCTATATTGCTTGGATCTGGAATGTTAAACATTGTTTGCAGCATAAGGCAATAGCGCTTTTGTTATCACAGTACATTGGAATTTTATTGAATCCAAAGCCATAGTCGGTAAGTTGTGATCTCATCCAAAGGACTTAAGCACAACAACCGGACAAAGCAATATATTCAGCTTCCGTACTGGATATCGCAGCGCTTTTCTGCCTTTTAGACGACCCAGGGGGGCTTACAAGTCTATCACCCAAAAGTTGTATACTGCCAGATGTGCTACGGCGTGTATCTTGACAACCAGCATGATCCGCATCTGCAAATGCTGTTAGTGCAAAGGAAGAATCCTTCGGATACCAAAGACCCCGATGTACGGTTCCTTTTAGATACCGAAAGATCCTTTTTACCGCATTTAAGTGCTTTTTGGTAGGCCGAGCCTGATACCGGGCACACATGCATATAGCAAATTGTAGGTCAGGTCTACTGGCTATAAGATAAAGGAGGGTGCCAATCATACCACGATAGTGTGATGGATCTACAGCTTTCCCATCTTTATCCTCATCCAGTTTGGACTTCTCCACCATGGGAGTATCCACTGGGTCACAAGATTCATAGCCATATTTCTTTAGTGATTCAAGAGCATATTTAGATTGGTTTATGAAGATGCTATGGGACTTGAGAAATCTGTTGTCGTAAGAAAAAAATTGAGATTTTAGCCCACTTCATCGAAATCCTTGATTTTGAACACATTATTTTAGCGATTAGATCACAATGTGAGGGTGGATGCAGCAAAGAAGTAATATCTTCGACATAGATTTGTACCAGTAGATTCCTTGCCTTCTTCTAGGATGAACAGGAGTATGATACACTGAGCATTTTGAGAAGTATTGAGATATCAGGAATAAAAGGAAGACAACATATCATACCACGCACGCGGAGCTTGTTTCAAACTATAAGAGCTTTCTTAACTTGTAGACTAGTTAGGTTTGTCTGGATCCACAATCCCGTCCGGTTCGGCGCATAAACTCTTTCTCGCAGAATAACCATTCAGAAGAGTCTTCCATCCATGTGTTAGTTGCCATGTTTAATATGTGCTGCTAATTGGCAGATAAATTCGTATAGCCTCTAATTCTTGACAACCGGAATGAATGATCTTTCTAATCGATTCCCCTCTCTTAGCAATAACCACGAGCGACCAACTGAGCCTTGTTTTTCAGAATACCTCCTAACTCATCAAGCTTAACATTATAGATCCACTTAAGAGAGATGACAAATACTTTGTCAGGAGGAGGAACAAGTCCTCAAATTCAGAGTTCAAATTCATGAAGTTCCTCCTGCATAGCTTCAATCCAACATGCTTGAGTTAATGCATCTTTGTAGTTCTTAGGTTCGACTGATGTGAGAAAGGCATCATAGTAGCAGAATAAGGCTTGTTCATGGAGTTGTAGTCGTGTGGACACAGGTCTGTCGAGAGCACCGATTATATTCTCAAGTGGGTGATCCTTAGTCCATTTGCTATTGTGTTCAGAAACTTGGTGATCGGGAGGCACAATTGTATGAATAACATCTGATGATGAGGATTGATCAGAAGTAACTTCTGGAATTGGAATACCAAAGTACGGATCATTACCCATATGTGCAACTTCAATATCATGATTGTCTTCCTCAACATCATAAGAAATAATAGGAGTTTGAGTTTCTTGTGTTGTATGAGAGTTACTTGGTGATGGTGCATCTTGATCAACTGTAGTTGAGGAAGGTGAGCCAGTTGATACAGCATGTTCAGGTGCAACTGCTTCAGGAATAGGAGCAATGACTTCTGGTGCTTGTAAATCAACATAAGGTGGGGGATTAAGTGACTCATCAAACATTGGTTGAAACAACAAATCCCAGTCAGATCTCGAAGGTGGTACAAATGGTGTTGAAGAAGGAGGGTTTGGCACGAGTCCTGAACTGATTGTTACAGGAGTCATTTCATGAAGTGCGGCGCTTCTTGAAATGCATGTGTTCTGAAAGGCCATCGCGGTCAACTCCTCAAAAGTCAACTTGTATTGGTTTCAATTATTCGTCTGGTACGTCTGTTGTAAATCCGGAATGCTTTCTTCGTGGGTGCATAACCAATGAATATACCAATGTCAGCCTTTGGTTGTAACTTGCCCAAATTCTCGCTATCATTCGTTGGGTAGCAAAGTGCACCAAACACATGTAGATAGGATAGATCGGGAGGTTTGTCGTGTAAAAGCTCGTATGGTGTTTTACCGTGACGACGACGTATCATGGAACGATTTTGGGTATAACAGGCTGTGGCAACCGCTTCGGCCCATAGAAATAAGAGCTTTTTGCATAAAATTTACATAGTGCGTGATGCTTCAATTAGCGTACGATTTGCGTCTTTCACAACACCGTTTTGCTGTTGGAGAGCGTTGCATTATGATGTTTCATGAGAGATGCCAACCTTCTCATAATATTCACGCAATGTCTGATTAACAAACTCAGTTCCATTATCTGTTCTGATGCGACGGACGGTTTCCTTAAGTCGTACTTGGATCATCTTCAAAAAGTTGATAATAAAAGCTGGAGCTTCATCTTTTGATCTCAAACATTTTACCCATGTAAATCGAGAGTAGTCGTCGACAATAACGAGGATGTACTTCTTTCCATTGACACTCGCGACACGCATTGGCCCACACAGATCCATATGCAACAGATAGAGTTTTTCTTGATTGGTATCTTCAGATTTGGGTTTGTGGGGTTTCTTTGAACTTTTGCCTAATGCACATGCAGAACATAAGTGATCCTTTTCAAACTTGAGCTTAGGGAGACCTCGTACAAGTCCATGTCTTGCAAGATGATTAATAGCACCAAAGTTCAAGTGAGATAGACGACGATGCCTATACAGGATTGGTTTTAGATGCTTTGACGAATAGACAAATGGGAGAGGATGCCATCATATTCCCAAGTGAGAGTTTATAAAGATTATCCCCTCGAGATCCCGTTAATAAATCAACACCGTCTAGATTGCGAATGAAGCATGTGTGTTGACGAAAAGCCACTTCGAGATTTGAATCAAGATATTGTCCACAGAAAAATAGATTATGCCCAAGTCCTTCAACAAATAAAACCTTGAATTAGTAATCATTACAAATCTGATAGTCTCCATAACCCATTATCTTTGCACTTGATTCATTTCAGAATTTGATTGTACCCAAAGAATTTACTGTTGATATTGGTGGCTGAGAGCGATCTCCGGGTAATGTGCTTCGGCAACCGGAGTCCAAATACCAGAGGTCGATTTGGGACACCTGCATTCAGTAAGAGAAGTAGATGGAATACTTGGTTTTAGTGGATCCCAGGATTTACTGGGTTCTGTTTGTTAGCAGTCATTGTTTAGTAACTTAGGTTTTGCTGACTGGATTAGTATTTTTATCTTCTAGGTTTCCTTGGAGTAAACCATTTTAACACAGGTTTTGGGTGATTCAGATTTTAGAATCAATTGGTTCCTAGAAGGCACTTCATTAGTTGTGGTAATCCTAGTTAAAGGCACGCATTTCCTACTATAGTGAAGGTCCGACCGGTAGGTCTCCAAATATATCCTATCTTAGTGAACACTTTTCCTGTTGGTTTCCAAATATCTTTCTTAGATTTTCTCTTCTTAGATTTACTCTTCTTAGGTTTAGCACGAAATTTCACATCATTCATAGAATTAGAAACACACAAATTATCAGAAGACATGCAATCATCACTGTTAATACAGACATAATCAGAATTATTCTTGTTTTCTTAGGAATTCTGCACAGACGCAGATCCATTAACTTTAACAGTACCATTCCTTTTATTCAAACTAGATTTAACATTCCTAGGGTGAGCTTCTACTTTATTCTTCGAATTACTACTTGGTGTTTGCTGAATCCTATCATTCCTGGTATTGCCTGAAGGCTGTGATCCGCTAGCACTAGTAGAAAGTCTTACTCCTGTAGAATGCAACACACGCTTGTTAGAAACTATGTTTGAAGTCGAGTCTGTTTTTGTGTTTTCTGTGGATGTGAGTGATTCGGCAAACCTAACTTTCTTGTCCTTTTTCCTCGGATGTGACTCTCAACTTTTGAGGGACTAAAATTGTTGATGCTAGGGCAGATCTACTTATGTGTGACAAGCAATCTGATTGACTTTTGGTTACTATAAGGCAGACTCTAAAAGTGAATCTTGAGGATAATTTGCTTTTACATGTTCGACTATATCCCTAAGGACCAAAGCTTCTTCCTGGGTATGCTTAATATACGAGGAGTGAGCAGTCCTTTTATTCAACAATTTAGGCGTGATTGGTTCCATATTATCCTTAGACACTTTTGGATCAACAGAGTGGGTCTCAGTAGCCTCCTTATCTAACGCTCTTTTTTTTGTCCTTTAAGTTTCCTTAACTCATTTTTTAGGGCTGCTATGACCAAACCTTGTTCCTGAAGTTTTGCATTTAAATCAGAAATTTCCCCAGACTTTATATTGACTTGTTTGATTAACGCATCACATTGTTCTTTTGATTGAACACGTTTTGGTTTAATCGAGTCATAAATGTGTTTTATAAGTATGTTTCAAAATGCTCATTATCAGTAACAAGTTTTGCACTTCTATGTTCAATTCAATGTTAAGAGTATAATTTCATCCATGTCCTTTTAGACTGTACTATCATCACATTTCCATTTTAAGGACTAATTTGCTCTTTCAAAATTGACAATGGGACTGTGTCTTTTGCTTGAGACTGAGCTTTCAATTCATTATTCAAAACCTGAGTAAAACTTGGAGCATTTTGATTTATAAACTGTTTTCTAGTTTGAAATGTTCTTGAGTTTAAGTTGAGAATAAGCTTTCAAAGTGATGCCAATGTTTTTTTCAAGAGTCGTAAAAACTCTTACAAAGTTTATAAGTTAGTTTCTTTTCAACAAAATCCTTTTTATTGAGAAGTTAGTTTGAGTTCGAGAACCTTTGACATTCATTCACAGGTTTCACAACCTTATTCACAGACAAATTACAACAGTTTTTACAATATCATTATCACTAGGCTTGTGCCAAGCAGTCGTTTCATTTTTCACTACCAAAACTTGATTTATTTTAACTTCGAAAGTTCTGGACTCCAAGCGATGTTGTTCGACAGCCTGTTCCATTTGATAAAAGACTTTTTGGACATCGGCAAGTTCTTCAACCAAGTATTGATTGAAGTTATTGAAGATATCTTTTAATTCTTTTATAAACGGAATGATTTCATCTCAAAAACAAGCCTTTGTATGTTTAAACCCCCACGTGCCCTCAGTGATAGCTGTAGCAGTGGTTCTTTCTTTGACAACCAGATCAAAGTCAGTAAGATAGCGTTTAAGCTTTTTCAAGCTAGTATTCACCATACTTACTTTAGGAAGTTCTTTTGGAACCTCAACTGTGACGGTTGTGGAAGAATGTGATTGGTCTAAAGTGGGACGAAGTAGCTTTTACAATAGGGCATGTTTACTATATAATTCAGATAGTCGAACCAAATCGTTTTTAGTAATCGTTATTAAGAACAGCATAATTATGGGTTTTAGTGTTCACTCGATGTTTACAACATTGGATCATTGTTCTTTCAAAATCTTTTTTTGAACGTATCTCATTCACAAAGCATTAATGTTATCAGAATACAGGATAAACAACAATAGTATCCTTTTTTAGACATGGCATTTCCCGTCAAACAGATTTGGCTTTGACTCCGAACTTTCGTCTGATAGAAAGGTTTTTCAAACGATCGCTTATTTCGTGGAATGATCAAAACAAATTTTGGATTTAGTCATCATTAGGAAACAGTTTGCGCAGATTGACCTCTTTGAAATGATTATTATCAAGTTGTTTAAATTTTCTTTTCTAAAGACATTTCTTATCAATATTCTGTTTTTTCTTCCATTTTTAACTCCTTTTTGAGATCAGAAACTGTTTTCATTAAAGAATCCTTTTCTTGCACTTGTTCAAAAAGAATTTCCTTAAGACGTACAATCTTGGCATACTGTTCATTTGATCCTAAAAACTGTTTTCAACATTTTGCATTTCTTTCAAATCTTTAACCTTTCTTTATATCTGTTCAAGCTTCGTTAGTCAAGGCATATTAAATTGGTGCAATAAGTTCCACTTGGGTATTTAATTGTTCAAACTAGATATATCAGGACACTATCTTGTTGAGCGAAGTGTTAGAATTCTGGACTCAGTTTCCGGTTGTGTTTCACTCGGATACTGAGAATAAGGAATGATCTGCTATCACTGGTTATTTCAGATTTCTATCTTACTCACATCATTAGGACTGTTCAGAAGACTTTCTTTATATGCGCTCACTCTTGATTAAATAAATCATAGTCAGATTATCTGGATTATGTACCTCAGTGAGTGCATCTGAGCCCCATTCATGGAGAGATTCGGCATGAGAGCAATCTTTGGCATAAGTTGAGTTCATCACATAGAGTCATAGGTCATCCAGATCATCGGCTTATAAGCGCATTGTGGGTGAGGACAGTCTGAGACGGTTTGAATTATCAGAAGTCCTAGATCTGCAAGAAATGCATTTCTTCCTTGTTAAAGCTTGACCACTTGCTTGCGCTTGAAACCGCACACATTTATCATTGAACCATGTTTCATCCCTTTTCCTCTTGGGCTTAGTACACTGCTTGGCAATAGCCCTCCCTTTGCATTGTAAAAATGACAGGTATTTGTTTCCCCGTGTTGCTTCTACTTACACCAGGTGTGTATTTTCTCATTGTTCCAGCAGCATAAGTGGTTTGTCTCCCTTGAACAGGTTGCACAGTTACTTTTTTCCAATCAATAGGATGGTAGCTTATTGACGAGGGTTTGACGAAGTTCTTAGCTGATTGTTGGTAGTAGGATACCGGGATGTGACAACAGCAGTTAAGAATGACATCATGTGATTGATCGCATCAATTGGATCATCCCCTTTCTGGAACACTGGAACAACTAGACCGGAGTCTGGTTGGGAAAATTCAGGTTGTTGCTGTTGATAGGCTGTGGGAGCATATTCCACTTGTGGGATTGATGGTTGTGAAGAATAAATGTTGTGGTGAAACGGTGATTGTTACTCATTTGATGGTTAAGTATTTGAAGAGGTATTGACTTGAATTGGTTGTGAATTGTTGAGTTAATACGGTGGAACAAACTGTGAAGAACTGATATTGGTGAAATACATTGGAAATTGAGGATAGAGACTTTGGGTGAGTGTTGTAGATGAGATTGATAAGTGGATGAGTTACATTGGTGAGATGCATCTAAGCATGAGGATCAGCAGTTGCGTTCATGCATCTACGAACTTCATTTGCATGTCTTTCATGTTGTTGCGGTAAGCATGAAGCTGATCAACATTTGTCGTGTGCAAGTCTTTGACCAATTTAACATCAGTAACAAATTTGCTCCATTATCAGGAGAGTGTTTAAGAACTTGGTGTTGACTTGTAACTGCTCCAACTGGGCATCTTGTAAATGTTCATATCATTGGGTAACCAGAGTGAACCATCAGTAGTACTCAGGTAGCGTCTCTCCATTCTTGTAATTGAACTTTATCGTGAATGCATCATACAGCTTGCACTCACGTTCTTGTTTCGTTAACGACGTTCCTTGCATTAGCAGTTTAATCTTCTCCCAAAGATCTTTTGCCCTCGGATGTTTGAATCACAGAAGCATTGCATTTCAGTTGGACAGGCCTTGGAGTAATGGTGTTTATATGCTTTGATGTACAATCTGCTTGAATGGCATTCAGTGGAGTCAGTTCAACATATTCTTTTTGCCTTGTTATCCATCCTCAGTGATGATGACCAAGCAAGTAGGTCTTTTTCAACAGAAGGCAAGAATCATTCTTCCATGTGGTCTATTCATCATATAAAGTTCCATTCTGCTTTTCCATGAATCATACAAGTGTTTTTCAAGCATCGGTGGTTTGTTGTCTCCTCCAGAAAGAAGTATTATCTGCAAGGAGGTAGTATTGTGGTATCCAAAAAGATTACGATTGACGATCGGTGGTAGATAAGAAAATTATGTTTGATCGTGAGTTATGTGATTATTGAGTCTTAAAATGATACTACATGGGATTTTACAATTATTGACAAACCGGGAAAAACAAGTGTTTGTTTATCGGGGATTTTACAAGTCAAAGAAATAACCGTATAATTTAAAAATGAGTTGTTAAGTTTAAACTTAAGTTGGTTTCACTAGTTCGGCTGACAAAATTTTTAACTAGTTCGGTCCTACTCGTTCGGTCCTGCTTGTTCGGTTGTCACTAGGAAATGACTCATTCGGTTCCAACTTGAGTAATGCTCGTTCGGTTCAAACTAGAATATTCTAGTTCGGTTGACTTGTTCGGCTTACTCGTTCGGTTTCCTTGTTCGGTCCAACTCGTTCGGTTCTAACTACTACGAAACTCAAATCTTCAAAACTCAAAAAAACACGATTTTTAATGGTTTTTAGCAAAAAATTCTTGTACAACTAGTGTTACTAACCCTATAGGAACAATAAAAATAAAAACTTTAAGGTTTTTAAGCCAAAAAAATTGAATCACTATTTTGCTCTTTGTAAAGTTTTTTTAAAAACACAAATCAAACACAAAAACTAAACACACCACTCCATGGCTCTGATATCAATTGAAGAATTCTAGTAATCTTATGATCAAACCAAGAACAAGAGTGATATGTGGGTTGTGATGTTAGAGATAGAATGGATGGAAAATGGATGAAGTGTATTATGATGAAATGTTACAAAATAGAACAACCAACCCTCTCCAAGGCTAGGAGAGGGACTTATATGCTTCCTATTATGACCGGCCCATGGGTTCTAATGGGCTTCCCATGGGTCTTGGGCCGGACTAGATTACTAATCTAATCATTACATAAACTATGAGCTAAGACTATTACAATTTAGAAGTGACCGACACTTTTAGTGTTTCCAACAACCATACTCATCACCACTACCACAGATACCATCTCCACCACTACCAGTATTGATGTGTGCTAAAACACACATCATTTATAACCCGGAAAACACATTAAATCGGACTAAAAATACTAAAATATAGATAATTATCTTGCAAATTTGTTTGTTTAGTATTTTTATGTCTTGCAGGTACTAAGGATTGAAAACGGAGCAAAAACGGTAATTATCGGGCTCGATTTGATCAAGTTTAATTATTATTCGAAGCCAAGACGAAGTCATAAAATCCCCTGAGCATGCCATTGGAAAGTGCATGAAAAATCGAGTCCGATGGTGCCTTCATCTCTTATTGGGCCGACCCGACACCATTTATACGGGTCGGACCGACCCATTATTATTATAACTCAATGTTAAACAACTTTTTTATACCAGACAAGCCCAAAAGTTGAAGAGATCGGCCCAACAAGGAAATGCATGATCTTGGCCTAGTTTGAAGTCATATCTGGCCCAGCAAGAAGTCATATTGGGCCCAACAAACAAAAGTTAAGAGAGGCCTATTCATTTGGCTTAAAGGAAACGCAGATATATAAGAAGAGGGGATCCCGAACACAGAATTAGGACGCATCTTTCTTTTTTTTATTTTCTGTCTTTAAATTTTTAGGTAGCGTAGATTAGGATAAATATAGAATAGATTTAGTTTAATGTATTTTCATCATGTAATAGTTTGGGAATCGATCTGTTTAATCGAAGATTTGTTTCAAAGTTTGTTTCGGTTTCGAGGGCTGTATTGATTCGAACATGTAGGATTTACCAGGTTTGTTGGACTATGATTCGTTCGGTTTAAAAGAGTTTCACAGGGTTCGTTTTGTTATCAATTGATATCGTAGTAGCAAGATTTGGAATATCAATCTTTTCTGTTATTATCGGTTTGCATCTTTCGTTATTTTATTCGTAGGTTAGATAGGCATATGTAGATTAGATTTATAGTGGCATATCTTGTATTTTCAATTTGAATTCATTATCACAGCAGTAGTATAGATAGTTTAGTCTAGCAGTTGCATTTTGTTTTTTTTGTTTTTTACTAAAATTCGGACAATAAGATTCTTAGAGATTTAGGACATAATTTATGCACTATGATAAATTGTTCATGCTAACAGTTATGGGCTTATTGTTTGATGGAGCCGGTTCAACTCACGAGGCGAGGAGCTTAGGGGTTGTATGAGCTACTTTATTTTCTAAGTTTAGAGCTTAATTAGAGTTTACTTGGTTATTAGAATATAAAGTTTAAACACTTTATCATCTATTAAGTAAATAGAGTCTAAATGAGAAATAAACTTGGTATTTGGTTTAGTTTATATAATCGGGTGGTTTATTCGTATTGGTTTCGTCATTCGGGTTCTTTTTTCTTTTCCTTTCTTAATTATTAATAGTTTTAGCTTAATATGGTTTTTATTGTTGTTATGCTTATTATTGTTAGTTTAGTTGTCAGGTTTAGCGAGTAGATTTTTATATGCTTGTTAAGTAAGTTGGTAAATAGTGAATTAAGTGTGAAATTTAATAAGTTACTAGTGATTAATAATTTACAAAAGTTATTTAGTTTAGTGTTTTATTTAGTCGAACGGGCAAAAGCCGTAAGATTAAGTAGGCATTAAACTAATAATTAATATCTTGTTAAAAAGTTGTTTTCAATATTAAGTCAACGTTTTGAGGAAACAATTATTTAGTCGGATATTAATTCGTCATTAAGATCTAAAAACTTCATACTTAAGAATCTATTCACTTTTACTTGACAAGCATATTTTTCTTTATATATTCTTCATCATTTTAGCTTGCTTAATATTTAGTATAATCTAGTTTATCGCTATCTTTAGTTTTAATTAAAAACCAAAAATCAAAAGATAATCAAGCATCAAACGACAAGCATTTACGTAAATTTCAAATTCAATTCTCGTTGGGATACGACTCCGGAAGATTTATTTATTACTTTTCCTAAAAGTGATTCTTATTTCTAACGGGATACTTAATATTATATACATACGGCTAGTACATATTTATACGATATCAACTACCCTCATCTTGACAATGGCATCTACGATGTCTTTGATCGAGTCATGCGTCCACTTGCTCTAAGACAAACCCATCGACCTCGAAGTGATCGTGGAAAAGCCCGTCACTCCGTCTCATTAACTTGCCGCAGCCTGGGGAGAGGTTTTACGATCTACACGTTTAATTTTTCAAGTTAATTCCTGAGATCATTTCTTCGAAAGTTTATTTACGGTTTCGTACTTATAAAAATAAAAATCACAAATAAATATATCTAACTATATTTAAAATATATATATATATATATATATATATATATATATATATATATATATATATATTTTTTTTTTTCTTTTATATAAATATTAAAAAAATCCAAAAATATTTTTATTTTTATTTTTATTTTTATTTTTATTTTTATTATCTTTATAAAAATCTAAAAAATATTCTCCTTTATCCTCTTATTTCATTTAATTCTTATCTTCTTTATCCTTTTATCCGTTTAATTTTTTGACATGTCTTCGTATACCATTTTGGTTACTCGTGGTGTGGAGGTTCGTTTAATGGTGGAAACTGTCCGGGCTGTAGCAGTGTAGGATCCGGAAATGAATTTGTCTATGACCCAAATCCTTATTCTTATAATGAAACACCCAACTTCTTCAACCAACCTCTACAACACCAATACGAGACATACTCGTGTGAATTGTGTGGAGATAGTCCTCACTATGGATTTGATTGTCAAACACGGCACCCGTTTGTCTATGTGCAGGACCCGTGTAACAATCAAATCTTTAGTAATGACCAATCTCTATATTATTCTCTAAGTCAGCCTCAACAGTTCGACTGTTCTGAGGCCTGTTGAGGTCCGCATTATAGCTCTGATTATCAAACTAGGAACCCGCTTGTCTATGAGCCTAATCTTTGTAACAATTATGACTTTCTTTATTTTGACCAACCTTCACAGTTTACATCCCCTCAGCCACCCCCTCTAAGCGAGATTACTCGAGCAGATTTGATTACATATATGATCGAATCTGATATACGATTAAACAAAACTCAAGAACAGTTCAACATAATTCTAGAACAACTTAAGATGGATTCTAAAAATAATTTAAACCGTCTTTAGGAGATGATGAACCTTATAAATTCTAATCAGGATCCTCCCGTTGACTTATATCATCTTGAGGGGAGTGACAAGGGAGATAATGAGATCAATTCACTCACTAAGGAACCTTTCGATACCCTCTTAATGGGGGATCAGGTTATTAACACTACTCCCGAAAGGGAAAATAACGAATTCATAAAGTCTAGTATTGATAATCTTGTCCCAATCCCAAGGGAGTTAGAGGTGACTTCAGTTTGTAATGATTTAGAGTGTAATATGCCTATTTGTACACATTTCCCCACCACTTATGTTAGGGAAGAAAAATTAGATATCGACTTACCTTTAGGAGATCATTTAGACACCCTCTCAACGGGGAATAGGGAAGTTGACTTCAATCCTAGTAGGGACATAGAAGAACTAGAACGTTTACTAGCCGATTACCATGTCCCTGTCCCAAGGGTGTTTGATGAACCCTTAGGTAATTCTGATTCGTTATTTAGATCTTATGATGTAACTTTCTCAAACCCTCTCTTCGATTTTAATGATGATTTCACCTTATGTAATGACAATCCTCTCTTTAATGAGGAGTTTAAGGACATTAGTAGTTTGGACCCCCATGAGTCGACTCCAGTTATTGATGAGTCTACTTTGCTAGTCACACCACTTCTCGATCCTAAGCAGATTTGCTTAAGGGAAGTGGAAAGATTTAATCCTTTCTTCTCCCTGACACAGTCGGGGGGAACGACGAGGGTGATGGAGACCTCTTCTTTATAGATTTCCCCATATGCCATCACCCTGTCCTGCTGCATACTCACCTACGGAGGTGATGTATTGCTATTACCATCCTTACCTCACATCGGGTGATAGATTTGACCATGGACCTAAAATGAAATAACCCTAGAGTCAAGCTAGAGACTCGAACAAAAACAAGCGCTTCTCGGGAGGCAACCTGTGTTCTCTTCTTCTTTCTATCTTTCTTAGTAATAATATTATATTAGTTTAGTAGTAGTATTAGTAATGAATAAGTGTGGGGGAGTGCTTCTTTTCTTGTTGTGTTTTGTGGTTTTCTGTTTTTGCTTGCAGGACTCCATTTGATCTTGAAGACATTCGTGCTTGTTTTCAATCCTCCAATCATGCGGTCTCCGATCATCTTCATGTTTATATCTTGGGAATCCTTAATCCTGATCATATATATATATATATATAATAAAATATATATATATAATATATATATATCATAAATTATATAAAATATATACTAAGTTATGGTTGAATATATATATATATATATATATATATATATATGATTTTATTTCCACTTTTACACTTAGAATTTTTTGTATTTGCCTTTTTCGTTCATAAGTGTGGGGGTAAAACCCGATAACTTTTGAACATTGAGGCCAATGTTCTATTATAAGTGTGGGGGGGGGGATTTCGATCGAAATTGATCGTGCTTGTTGCCTGTTTGTGTCCCACGCAGCCTCGTTTTGACCTATATTTTGTCTTATTTGAAAAAAAAAATTGAAAAAAATGATGATAAAAAAATTGATGATAAGGAAATAGAAAAATATAAAAAAATAGAAATGTGAATAAATAGGCCCGTAGAAATAGGGATATTTTTGACTTGACCGAGTGTTTCACTCTAGCTTTCCCCTTAGCTTTCGAGACTAAGCGTCTGCTAAACTTTAAAATTTTGCAAAGAACGAAAAATGATAGAGTTAAATATAAGTTAGATTCTAAGCGTGGAGTAGTTGGATCTCTTTAGAGCTCATAGAGGTTAATTGTGACTTTTTGCTCCCACCAGCTTAATAAACGTTATATAATTGTTAAATAAATAAAGTTACTTTGGTTTTTGCGATTCTTAGTTTAGATCCCTTCGTAGAGATTCCTTCTGGTGAAAGTAAGGTACACATCGAGGTTTTGTCAGTGTTATGGGGAAATAGGCTACCGATTCCTGACGGCTCGCTACCGTTGTCTAGGTAGTTAAAAGACCACAGGACTTGGAATTTGACTATAATAATAATAATGTAATAAACTGAAGCCGAAATAAGACCACTGCATCTTGTCGGTTAGGACGCCGGATGTTGCTGTCGTTTAAAGGGTGGAGGTAATAATAATAATAATAATAATAATAAGAACTGTGGGCTGATAAAAGATTACTGGACCATGGTCGGCTCGCATACCGATGTGGCAGTTTTCAAAAGAAGGCCCATAGTAAGAATAATAAATCCGAGACTGATAAAAGTTTACTGGACCATGGTCGGCTCGCATACCGATGTGGCAGTTTTCAAAAAGGTCGAGGATCTCCTGGTCGAAATAAGACTCCTGGACCATGGTCGGCTCGCATACCGATGTGGCAGTTGTTTAAAGGACCGAGAGATAATAATAATAATAATAATAATAATAATAAAGCCAAATTTCGACTCCGAGGTTATCTAAATAAAGCCTCCGTCTCTGGACTCGTAGTTGAGTTGTTTCGGATGAAATAAAAAGGATAACCCCTAAATCATGCGAAATTAAAACCTTAATGTGGACCTTATTCTCACCATATCGTCTCTTTATGAAATGATTTCAAACTAATTATGGTCTAAACCGAGCACCTTTATGGTAATAAGGCCTTAATATATAAAATAAGTGAACTTGTTTCACATTATATTTTCTAAATAAAATTCTTAGTGGAAATTAGGAATAAGGAAGTGAAAAGTAGCTGCGTTTACACAATTAGTATTTATGAGTAGTGTTAGCATCTAATCTTATATTTAGTTGTGATTTCATTTTAAGCTTGGTTTGGGGATTATGAAAAATCAAGGATGACGAACTCCCGTTCTTAAAGCCTTATAAATAAATTTTATCTTAGTTTTTATCTATATTAAATAAGTGGTTAAAACGGGGGCGCTTTTGAAATAAATGATTTTTGAACCTTTTAATGGACCTTTTCTGTTCTTGTTTGATGTGAGGGGTATAAGTTGACCGGGGATTAAATTATTTATTTTTGGGCGTGTTTTATAAACATTGTGTGTGGGACCAACAATGGCTTAGTGTGGGGGAATTTGATGTGTGCTAAAACACACATCATTTATAATCCGGAAAACATATTAAATCGGACTAAAAATACTAAAATATGGATAATTATCTTGCAAATATGTTTGTTTGGTATTTTTATATCTTGCAGGTACTAAGGATTGAAAACGGAGCAAAAACAGGAATTATCGGGCTCGATTTGATCAAGTTTAATCATTATTCGAAGCCAAGACGAAGTCATAAAATTCCCCGAGCATGCCATTGGAAAGAGCACGAAAAATCGAGTCCGATGGTGCCTTCATCTCTTATTGGGCCAGCCCGACACCATTTATATGGGTCAGACCGACCCATACTTATTAAAGCCTAAAGGAAACAAACTTTTATATATCAGACAGGCCCAACAGTTGAAGAGATCGGCCCAACAAGGAAATGCATGATCTTGGCCCAGTTTGAAGTCATATCCGGCCCAGCAAGAAGTCATATTGGGCCCAGCAAACAAAAGTTAAGAGAAGCCTATTCATTTGGCTTAAAGGAAATACATATATATAAGAAGAGGGGATCCCGAACACAGAATTAGGACGCAGCTTTCTTTTTTTTATTTTCTGTCTTTAAATTTTTAGGTAGCGTAGATTAGGATAAATATAGAATAGATTTAGTTTAATGTATTTTCATCTTGTAATAGTTTGGGAATCGATCTGTTTAATCGAAGATTTGTTTCAAAGTTTGTTTCGGTTTCGAGGGCTGTATTGATTCGAACATGTAGGATTTACCAGGTTTGTTGGACTATGATTCGTTCGGTTTAAAAGAGTTTCACAAGGTTCGTTTTGTTATCAATTGATATCGTAGTAGCAAGATTTGGAATATCAATCTTTTCTATTATTATCGGTTTGCAACTTTCGTTATTTTATTCGTAGATTAGATAGGCATATGTAGATTAGATTTATAGTGGCATATCTTGTATTTTCAAATTGAATTCATTATCACAGCAGTAGTATAGATAGTTTAGTCTAGCAGTTGCATTTTGTTTTTTTTTGTTTTTTTACTAAAATTCGGACAATAAGATTCTTAGAGATTTAGGACATAATTTATGCACTATGATAAATTGTTCATGCTAGCAGTTGTGGGCTTATTGTTTGATGGAGCCGGTTCAACTCACGATGCGAGGAGCTTACGGGTTGTATAAGCTACTTTATTTTCTAAGTTTAGAGCTTAATTAGAGTTTAATTGCTTACTAGAATATAAAGTTTAAACACTTTATCATCTATTAAGTAAATAGAGTCTAAATGAGAAATAAACTTGGCATTTGGTTTAGTTTATATAATCGGGTGGTTTATTCGTATCGGTTTCTCATTCGGGTTCTTCTTTCTTTTCCTTTCTTAATTATTAGTAGTTTTAGCTTAATATGCTTTTTATTATTGTTATGCTTATTATTGTTAGTTTAGTTGTCATGTTTAGCGAGTAGATTTTTATATGCTTGTTAAGTAAGTTGGTAAATAGTGAATTGAGTATGAAATTTAATAAGTGACTAGTGATTAATAATTTACAAAAGTTATTTAGTTTAGTGTTTTATTTAATCGAACGGGAAAAAGCCGTAAGATTAAGTAGGCATTAAACTAGTAATTAATATCTTGTTAAAAAGTTGTTTTCAATATTAAGCAAACGTTTTGAGGAAACGATTATTTAGTCGGATATTAATTCGTCATTAAGATCTAAAAACTTCATACTTAAGAATCTATTCAACTTTACTTGACAAGCAAATTTTCTTTATATATTCTTCATACATTTTAGCTTGCCTTAATATTAGTATAATCTATTTATCGCTATCTTTAGTTTTATTAAAAACCAAAAATCAAAAGATAAATCAACATCCAACGACAAAGCATTTACGTAATTTTCAAATTCAATCTCGTTGGGGATAACGACTCCGAAGATTTATATATTACTTTTCCTAAAATTGATCTTATTTCTAACGGATACTTAATAATTATATACATACGGCTAGTATCATATTTAATACAGATATCAAAAAAATGGCGCCGCATGTCGGGGATATCTATATCACTTATCCTAAAGTAATTTTTATCCAAAAAAAAACGTGATTTACTTATAATTATATACTCGACAAGTCTCAACGAATCAGTTTTGGCGCCGCAGCCTGGGGAGAGGTTTTACGATCTACACGTTTAATTTTTCAAGTTAATTCCTGAGATCATTTCTTCGAAAGTTTATTTACGGTTTCGTACTTATAAAAATAAAAATCACAAATAAATATATCTAACTATATTTAAAATATATAAATATATAAATATAATATATATATATATATATATAATATATATATATATTTTTTTGTTTTATATAAATATTAAAAAAATCCAAAAATATTTTTATTTGTATTTTTATTATTATTATCTTTATAAAAATCTAAAAAATATTCTCCTTTATCCTCCTATTTCATTTAATTCTTATCTTCTTTATCCTTTTATCCGTTTAATTTTTCGACATGTCTTCGTATAACCATTTTGGTTGCTCGTGGTGTGGACGTTTGTTTAATGGTGGAAACTGTCCGGGCTGTAGCAGTGTAGGATCCAGAAATGAATTTGTCTATGACCCAAATCCTTATTCTTATAATGAAATACCCAACTTCTTCAACCAACCTCTACAACACCAATACGAGACATACTCGTGTGAATTGTGTGGAGATAGTCCTCACTATGGATTTAATTGTCAAACACGGCCCCCGTTTGTCTATGAGCAGGACCCGTATAACAATCAAATCTTTAGTAATGACCAATCTCCATATTATTCTGTGAGTCAGCCTCAACAGTTCGACTGTTCTGAGGTCTGTTGAGGTCCGCATTATAGCTCTAATTATCAAACTAGGAACCCGCTTGTCTATGAGCCTAATCCTTGTAACAATTATGACTTTCCTTATTTTGACCAACCTTCACAGTTCACATCCCCTCAGCCACCCCCTCTAAGCGAGATTACTCGAGCAGATTTGATTACATATATGATCGAATATGATATACGATTAAACAAAACTCAAGAACAGTTCAACATAATTCTAGAACAACTTAAGATGGATTCTAAAAATAATTTAAACCGTCTTTAGGAGATGATGAACCTTATAAATTCTAATCAGGATCCTCCCGTTGACTTATATCATCTTGAGGGGAGTGACAAGGGAGATAATGAGATCAATTCACTCACTAAGGAACCTTTCGATACCCTCTTAATGGGGGATCAGGTTATTAACACTACTCCCGAAAGGGAAAATAACGAATTCATAAAGTCTAGTATTGATAATCTTGTCCCAATCCCAAGGGAGTTAGAGGTGACTTCAGTTTGTAATGATTTAGAGTGTAATATGCCTATTTGTACACATTTCCCCACCACTTATGTTAGGGAAGAAAAATTAGATATCGACTTACCTTTAGGAGATCATTTAGACACCCTCTCAACGGGGAATAGGGAAGTAGACTTACAATCCTAGAGGGACAAGAGAAGAACTAAACGTTTACTAGCCATTACCATGTCCCTGTCCCAAGTGGTTTAGATGAACCCTTAGGTAATATCTGATTCGTATTTAGATCTAATATGAAACTTCTAAAACCCTCTTCGAATTTTAATGATATTTCACCTTATGTAATGAACAATCCTCTCTTTAATTGAGAGTTTAATGACATTAGTAGTTGGACCACCCATGAAGTCGACTCCAGTTAATGATGTAGTCTACTTTGCTGAGTCCACCACTTCTCGATCCTAAGCCATTTGTTAAGGAAGTGGAAAGATTTAATCCTTTCTTCTCCCTGACACAGTCGGGGGGAACGACGAGGGTGATGGAGACCTCTTCTTTATAGATTTCCCCATATGCCATCACTCCGTCTTGCTGTATACTCACCTACGGAGGTGATGTATTGCTATTACCATCGTCATCTCACATCGGGTGATGGGTTAGACCATGAACCTAAAATGAAATAACCCTAGAGTCAAGCTAGAGACTCGAACAAAAACAAGCGCTTGTCGGAGGCAACCTGTGTTCTTTTCTTCTTTCTATCTTTCTTAGTAATAATATTATATTAGTTTAGTAGTAGTATTAGTAATGAATAAGTGTGGGGGAGTGCTTCTTTTCTTGTTGTGTTTTGTGGTTTTCTGTTTTTGCTTGCAGGACTCCATTTGATCTTGAAGACATTCGTGCTTGTTTTCAATCCTCCAATCATGCGGTCTCCGATCATCTTCATGTTTATATCTTGGGAATCCTTAATCCTGAATCATTAATATATATATATATATAATAAAATATATATATATAATATATATATATCATAAATTATATAAAATATATACTAAGTTATGGTTGAATATATATAATATATATATATATATATATATGATTTTATTTCCTCTTTTACACTTGGAATTTTTTTGCATTTGCCTTTTTCGTTCCTAAGTGTGGGGGTAAAAACCCGATAACTTTTGAACATTGAGGCAAATGTTCCATTATAAGTGGGGGGGGGGGATTTCGATCGAAATTGATCTTGCCTGTTTGCCTGTATGTGTCCCACACCGCCTCGTTTTTGGCCTATATTTTGTCTATTTGAAAAAAAATTAAAAAAAATGATGATAAAAAAATATGTAAGGAAATATAAAAATATAAAAAATAGAAATGTGAATAAGTAGGCCCGTAAAAATAGGGATATTTTTTACTTGACTGAGTGTTTCACTCTAGCTTTCCCTTTAGCTTTCGAGACTAAGCGTCTGCTAAACTTTAAAATTTTGCAAAGAACGAAAAATGATAGAGTTAAATATAAGTTAGATTCAAAGCGTGGAGTAGTTGGATCTCTTTAGAGCTCATATAGGTTAATTGTGACTTTTTGCTCCCACCAGCTTAATAAATGTTATATAATTGTTAAATAAATAAAGTTACTTTGGTTTTTGCGATTCTTAGTTTAGATCCATTCGTAAGATTCGCTTCTGAGAAAGTAAGTTACTACATCGATGTTTGTCAGTGTCATAGGGGAAATAGGTTAGCCGATTCTGACGGTCGCAACCAGTTGTCTAGGATTAAAAGACCACAAGACTTGGATATGACTATAAATAAAAATAAAATGAAATTAAACAAAAAGCAGAAATAAGACCACTGCATCTCGTCGGTTAGGACGCCGGATGTTGTATTCGTTTAAAGGGTGGAGGTAATAATAATAATACTAATAATAATAAGAACCGTGGGCTGATAAAAGATTACTGGACCATGGTCGGCTCGCATAACGATTGTGGCATTTTCAAAAGAAGGCCCATATTATGAATAATAAATCCAGATACTGACAAAGTTTACTGGACCAATGTCCGCTCGCATACCGATGTGCAGTTTTCAAAAAGGTCGAGGATCTTCCTGGTTCGAATAAAAGTCTCTGGACCATGGTCGGCACGCATACCGATGTGGCAGTTGTATTAAAGGACCGAGGGAAAAAATGTTTCAAAATAAAAAAAATAAAATAAATTAAAATAATAATAATAATAATAATAATAATAATAATAATAATAATAATGATAAAGCCGAAATTCGACTCCGATGTTATCATAAAAAAGCCTCATCTCTGGACCTCGTAGTGAGTTTTTTCGATGAAAAAAAAGGATAACCCCTAAATCATGCGAAATTAGAACCTTAATGTGGACCTTATTCTCACCATATCGTCTCTTTATGAAAGGATTTCAACTAATTATTGACTAAACCGATCACCTTTATGGTAAATAAGGCCCGTAATATAGACACTAGTGGATCCTTGTTTTCACATTATATTTTCTAAATAAAATTCTTAGTGGAAATTAGGAATAAGGGAGTGAAAAGTAGCTGCGTTTACACAATTAGTATTTATGAGTAGTGTTAGCATCTAATCTTATATTTAGTTGTGATTTCATTTTAAGCTTGGTTTGGGGATTGTGAAAAATTAAGGATGACGAACTCCCGTTCTTAAAGCCTTAAAATAAATTTTAATCTTAGTTTTTATCTATCATAAAATAAGTGGTAAAACTGAGGCGCTTTTAAAAATAAATGACCTTTTGAACCATTAAAGGACCTATTACTGTTCTTGTTTGAGTTGAGGGGATAAGTTGCGGGGGATTAAATTATTTATTTTCGGGCTTGTTTTATAAACATTGTGTGTGTGACCAGCAATGGCTTAGTGTGGGGGAATTTGATGTGTGCTAAAACACATATCATTTATAACCCAGAAAACATAATAAATCGGACTAAAAATACTAAAATATGGATAAATTAAACTTTGCAATAAATTTGTTTGGTATTTTTATGTCTTGCAGGTACTAAGGATTGAAAACGGAGCAAAAACGGGAATTATCGGGCTCGATTTGATCAAGTTTATTTATTATTCAAAGCCAAGACGAAGTCATTAATATTTTCCGAGCATGCAATTGGAAAGAGCATGGAAATTCGAGTCCGACGATGCCTTTATTTCTTATTGGGCCGGCCCGACACCATTTATATGAGTCGGACCGACCCATTATTATTATAACTCATGTTAAAAAACTTATATATATCAGACAGGCCCAACAGTTGAAGAGATCGGCCCAACAAGGAAATGCATGATCTTGGCCCAGTTTGAAGTCATATCCGGCCCAGCAAGAAGTCATATTGGGCCCAGCAAACAAAAGTTAAGAGAAGCCTATTCATTTGGCTTAAAGGAAATACATATATCTAAGAATAGGGCTCCCGAACACAGATTAGGACGCAGCTTTCTTTTTTATATTTCTGACTTTAAATAATAGGAAGCGTAGATTAGAGATAAATATAGAATAGATTTTAGATTAATGTATTTTCATCTGTAATAGTTTGGGAAATCGATCTGTTTATCGACATATTTGATTTCAAATTTGTTTCGGTTTCGAGGGCTTATTGATCGAACATGTAGGATTTACAGATTTTTGCGCGTTGGACTATGATTCGTTTCGGATTAAAAGAGTTTTACACAGAGGTTCGATTGTTATCAATTGATATCGTAGTAGCAAGATTTTATATCAAATCTTTTCTATTATTAATCAGTTTGCAACTTTCCGTTATTTATTTGGTTTAGATTAGATAGGCATATGTATATTAGATTATAGTGCATATCTTGTATTTTCAAATTGAATTCAAAACTTAATTTTTAAAAATCACAGCAGTAGTATAGATAGTTTAGTCTAGCAGTTGCATTTTGTTTTTTTTTGTTTTTTTACTAAAATTCGGACAATAAGATTCTTAGAGATTTAGGACATAATTTATGCACTATGATAAATTGTTCATGCTAGCAGTTGTAGGCTTATTGTTTGATGGAGCCGGTTTAACTCACGATGCGAGGAGCTTACGGGTTGTATAAGCTACTTTATTTTCTAAGTTTAGAGCTTAATTAGAGTTTAATTGCTTACTAGAATATAAAGTTTAAACACTTTATCATCTATTAAGTAAATAGAGTCTAAATGAGAAATAAACTTGGCATTTGGTTTAGTTTATATAATCGGGTGGTTTATTCGTATCGGTTTCGTCATTCAGATTCTTCTTTCTTTTCCTTTTTCAATTATTAGTAGTTTTAGCTTAATATGCTTTTTATTATTGTTATGCTTATTATTGTTAGTTTAGTTGCCATGTTTAGCGAGTAGATTTTTATATGCTTGTTAAGTAAGTTGGTAAATAGTGAATTAAGTGTGAAATTTAATAAGTGACTAGTGATTAATAATTTGCAAAAGTTATTTAGTTTAGTGTTTTATTTAGTCGAACGGGCAACAACCGTAGGATTAAGTAGGCATTAAACTAGTAATTAATATCTTGTTAAAAAGTTGTTTTCAATATTAAGCCAATGTTTTAAGGAAACGATTATTTAGTCGGATATTAATTCGTCATTAAGATTTAAAAACTTCACACTCAAGAATCTATTCATTTTTACTTGACAAGCATATTTTTCTTTATATATTCTTCATCTTTTTAGCTTGCTCAATATTGAGTATAATCTAGTTTTTCGCTATCTTTAGTTTTAATTAAAAACCAAAAATCAAAAGATAATCAAGCATCAAACGACAAACATTTACGTAAATCTCAACTTCAATTCTCGTTGGGATACGACTCCGGAAGATTTAATTATTACTTTTCCTAAAAGTGATTCTTATTTCTAACGGGATACTTAATATTATATACATACGGCTAGTACGTATTTATACGATATCAAGTATCATCACCATTACCTATACCATCTCCACCACTACCTGCTAGTCCTACTCATTCATTGGGTTACATAGTTGCGATGATTCGGTTGAGAGCCGAGTCACCATCTACTTCCCATCCACTACCACCGCCACCACCTATTGTACTTTCACACACCAGGGCATCTATGGCCATGATGAGAGTTGCCGCACAATCCACCTACATCTTAGCACCTCGATCAGAGACATCACCGTTAGGGACACCACCACATTTACCTATACCATTACCTACCTCATCGCCACATTTACTTTTACCCTCTATTGACTGTAGAGCGGATGTTCCTGAGGTTACGTTACCGCCTCGAAATAGGTTGTGCATTACTCCCGGTCCCAGATTTGAGGTCGGGGAGTGTTCACCTTCTCCTACTGCTAGACCTACTGGAGGTCTTACAGCAGATTATGGTTTTGTCGGCACTCTGGATGCCGAGATCAGACGTGACACGAAGAGGGAGATAGGTTATGGGATTACAGACACTTGGGATGAGATGGTTAAGGACATGCAGGGGACACCAGCAGCGACCGATGTGGCAGGATTAAGTCAGAGGATGACAGATTTTGTCACAACTGTTAGACAAGACACTTATGAGATTTATGGGAGACTAGACGATGCACAGGATGATAGATCATTGATGAGCGTCAGCTCAACATGCTGCGTAGAGATAGACGCGCCCATGCTCGTACTGCTAGACTTATGGAGACTGAGGTCAGACTTTATCGTAAGGCTTGGGTACAGTCGATGGATGCTAGTGATACGACACGATCTGAGGTCAGAGCACTATGGACTACTGTATTAGCACAACAGACCGAGATTGGGGATTTGCAGGCAGCAGACCACAAGAGATAGATACATCTTATAGAGGTGCTGACTCTGCTGAGGACACTGCAGACTCAGATGGCAGCATTATAGAGTCAGCAGACATCTGTTAGGGATCCAGCACATCCTGACGTACCGGAGGAGGCCGGTAGTAATTCTTAGTTTTGGTTATGTTGTAGCTATGTTGTATAGCCTACTAAGTATTACGGGTAACTCCCGACTAGTAGGGCTCTAGGTTTTGTATTTTATTTTGTAACTTAATGGTAGTGATCATTTTGTAACTGAACCGGTCATGTATATTTTTCCAGATTATATATGGAAGGGATGTATTATGTCATGTCTGTAATCAAATTTATTATGAATGAATGTCGATTTAGCTACACCATTGTTAATTTAAATTCAGTTGTATATTTCACTATGTGTTGTGATCTCACTTTATTTATCATGTATATGTCATGTCATGGTTATGATTTTATGAAATCTAACGGGTATTGTATTTTCTTATGATTTGAAGAAAATAGCACCAAAAAGAACTACGAGTTCAACACCATCCACAACAACCAACACCACTACCCCTATGACTGATGCCCAACTTAAGGCACTGATCGATCAAGGTGTTGCTGATGCACTGGCAGCACGTGACGCTGACAGAAGCCGGAATGGCGAAGACAACCATGATTCTGGAACAGGTGTAAGGAGACAAGCTCCTCCTGCTCGTGAGTGCACTTACCCAGATTTCATGAAATGCAAACCCCTATATTTTAAGGGTACTAAAGGAGTCATCGAGTTGACTCAGTGGTTTGAAAGAATGGAAACTGTGTTCTGTATAAGCAACTGCATTATGGAAAACTAACTCAAGTTTACCACTTGTACTCTTCTTAGAAGTGCTCTAACGTGGTGGAACTCCCACGTTAGGACTGTTGGTCACGACGTTGCGTATGCAATGACTTGGACAAACCTAAAAAAGAAGATGACCGACAAGTATTGCCCAAGGGGCGAGATTAAGAAGCTTGAGGTTGAGATGTAGAATCTAAAGGTTAAAGGTACCGATGTAGGAAGCTATAACCAGCGTTTTTAGGAGTTGGCACTGATGTGTGCCAGGATGTTTCCTGAAGAGTCAGATAAGATCGAGAAGTATGTCGGTGGTTTGCCCGACATGATTCACGGAAGTGTAAAGGCATCTAAGCCAAAAACCATGCAGGATGCAATGGAATTTACAACTGAACTCATGGACAAGAAGATCAACACCTTTGCTGAACATCAAGCTGACAACAAGAGAAAGTTTGATGACACTTCTAAGAACAACCAAAACCAGCAGCAGCCTCCCAAAAGGCAGAATGTCGCACGAGCTTATACCGCAAGGTCTGGTGAGAAGAAACCTTACGGAGGATCTAAACCTCTGTGTCTGAAATGCAACTATCACCATGAAGGGCAATGTGCTCCAAAATGCCACAAGTGCAACAGAATTGGCCATCTGGCCTGAGACTGTAGGAGTCCTACAAATGCCAACAACAACAACAACAACCAAAGAGCCCCAAAGGAAAATACAGGAGTTCTCACTTGCTTTGAGTGTGGAGCTCAGGGCCACTTCAAGAAGGATTGCCCAAAGTCAAAGAACAGAAATCAGGGAAATCGGGCTGGGGTTGGAAATGTTGTGGCAAGAGCTTATGCTGTAGGCGCTGTCGGAACAAACCCGAATGCCAATGTTGTCACGGGTACGTTCCTCCTAAACAACCATTATGCTTCAATTTTATTTGATACGGGTGTCGATAGGAGTTTCGTATATACTGCATTTAGTTCTTTGATTGATATCATCCCAATCACATTAGACTATGGTGTCGACGTCGAGTTAGGTGACAGTAGAATAATTAGGGTTAATATACTTATTCGGGGCTGCACATTAAATTTTCTAAACCACCCATTCAACATCGAATTGCTGCCCGTAGAGATGGGTAGTTTTGACGTCATAATCGACATGGACTGGTTATCGAAATATCAGGCCGTTATTGTCTGGGCTAAGAAGATCGTTCGTATCACCTTTGGAAACGAAATCTTAACTGTTCGTGGTGATGGAAGCAGCCACGAACACGGGTCTCGATTAAACACCATCTCATGCACCAAGACCTAGAAATATTTGCTGAAAGGATGTCAAGTCTTTTTGGCACATGTTACCACGAAGAAGGCGGAAGACAAGTCGGAGGAGAAGCGAATTGAGGATGTACCCATTGTTCGAGATTTTCCCAAAGTATTTCCCGAGGACTTGTCGGGTATTCCACCAGCCCGACAAGTGGAATTTCAAATCGATTTGATACCTGGTGCTGCACCTGTAGCACGGGCACCTTATCGATTGGCTCCGTCCAAGATGAAAGAATTGTCGGACCAGCTGAAAGAGCTTTCCGACAAAGGCTTCATAAGACCCAGTTCCTCACCTTGGGGAGCACCGGTCTTGTTTGTCAAGAAGAAGGATGGATCATTCCGGATGTGCATTGATTACCGGGAATTGAATAAGCTGACGACGAAGAACCGTTATCCGCTTCCAAGGAATGATGATTTGTTCGATCAACTTCAAGGGTCAAGTGTCTATTCAAAGATCGACCTGAGGTCGGGTTATCACCAACTGAGGGTTCGCGAAGAAGACATTCCAAAGACCACATTCAGAACTCGATATGGACGTTATGAATTTCAAGTTATGCCGTTTGGTTTGACTAACGCGCCGGCGGTATTTATGGATCTCATGAATCGGGTGTGCAAACTATATTTGGATAAATTCGTGATTGTCTTTATTGACGATATTCTGATATATTCGAAGAGCAAGCAAGAACACGAAGAGCACCTTAAGTTAATCTTAGAATTGCTTAAGAAGGAGGAGTTGTATGCCAAGTTTTCTAAGTGTGAATTTTGGATTCCAAAAGTACAGTTCCTCGGTCACGTGATTGACAGCCAGGGTATTCACGTAGACCCCGCCAAGATTGAATTTATTAAAGATTGGGCATCTCCTAAGACACCAACGGAGATTCGTCAATTTTTAGGTCTTGCCGGTTACTATCGTAGATTCATCGAAGGATTTTCAAAGATTGCCAAACCAATGACCAAACTTACTCAGAAGAAGGTCAAGTTTGTTTGGGGTAACAAAGAAGAAGCAGCGTTTCAACTAATTAAGCAGAAGTTGTGTAGTGCACCAATTCTGGCTTTACCTAAAGGAAGCGAAGATTTTGTCGTATACTGCGATGCTTCGATAAAAGGTTTGGGCACTGTGTTGATGCAAAGAGAGAAGGTGATTGCTTATGCATCACGCCAATTAAAAAATCATGAGAAGAACTATACGACGCATGATTTGGAACTTGGAGCAGTAGTGTTCGCTCTGAAGATTTGGAGGCACTATCTGTATGGAAAAAATGTACCGTGTTCATGGATCACAAGAGTTTACAACACATTCTTGATCAGAAGGAATTGAACATGAGACAACGTCGTTGGTTGGAATTGCTAAGTGATTACGATTGCGAGATTCGTTATCACCCGGGAAAAACAAATGTCGTTGCCGATGCTTTGAGCAGGAAAGAACGAGATCAACCATTACGGGTTCGAGCCTTAGTGATGCCTATTGGTTTGAATCTTCCCAAGCAAATTTTAGAGGCTCAAACAGAAGCAATAAAACCGGAAAACATCAAAGCTGAAGATGTTGGAGGTATGCTGATTAAGAATTCAAAGGATCCAGAAAAACCCAGAAAGGAAAAGTTGGAACCGCGTGCTGACGGAACTCTGTGCTTAAATAACAGAAGTTGGTTACCATGCTACGGTGACCTAAGGACTCTGATCATGCATGAGTCCCACAAGTCGAAATATTCTGTTCATTCGGGTTTCGACAAAATGTACCAAGACATGAAACTATTATACTTGTGGCCTAACATGAAAGCAGACATTGCCACCTATGTCAGCAAGTGTTTGACGTGTTTAAAGGTCAAAGCTGAACACCAAAAACCATCTGGTTTATTGGTGGAACTTGAGATTCCTCAATGGAAGTGGGACAATATCACTATGGATTTTATCACCAAGCTCCCAAAGACGTCAAATGTTATGATACCATTTGGGTGATTGTAGACCGTCTCATCAAGTCTGCACATTTCTTACCAATGAGGGAAAATGACTCCATGGATAAATTGGCGAGACTATACTTGAAGGAAGTGGTCACGAGACATGGGATACATGTCTCGATCATTTGTGACCGCGACCCTAGATTTACGTCAAATTTCTGGAAAGCATATCAAAAGGCTATGGGTACTCGGTTGGATATGAGTACGGCTTACCATCCGTAAACCGATGGGAAAGTGAAAGAACCATTCAAACTCTTGAAGATATGTTACGTGCCTGCGTGATAGACTTTGGAAATGGTTGGGAAAGACACTTACCGCTAATCGAATTTTCATATAACAATAGTTATCATGCTAGCATTAAAGCTGCCCCATTTGAGGCACTTTACGGTCAAAAGTGTCGATCACCTGTTTGTTGGGCCGAGGTCGGAGACGCTCAGCTCACCGGTCTAAAACTTATTCACGAAACAACCGAGAAGATTGTCCAAATGAAGCAAAGAATTCAAGCCGCTCGTGATCGGAAAAAGAGTTACGCCGATGTGAGGTTTAAGCCTTTAGAATTTCAAGTTGGCGATCGAGTCATGTTGAAGGTATCACCTTGGAAAGGGGTGGTCCGTTTTGGCAAACGGGGGAAGTTGAACCCAAGATATATTGGACCTTTCAAGGTGCTGGCAAAAGTAGGAGACGTCGCTTACAGACTCGAACTTCCACAAGAACTAAGCAGAGTTCATAGTACGTTTCACGTATCCAATCTAAAGAAGTGTTTATCCGACGAGCCATTGGCAATTCCGTTGGATGAAATACTCATTGACGATAAACTCAACTGCGTTGAAGAACCAGTAGAAATTATGGATCGTGAATTCAAGCGGTTGAAGCAAAGCCGCATTCCAATTATCAAAGTCCGATGGAACTCTAGTAGAGGTCCTGAGTTCACATGGGAACGTGAAGATCAATTCCGGAAGAAGTACCCGTACCTCTTCACAAAGACCGCACCGCCGTCAAGTGTCGCGCCTTAAGCCTTGAGGACAAGGCTCATTTAACGGGGGAAGACTGTAACGATCCGTATTTTAGGTCATTGTACGACATCATATATTTCAATATTTATTTTTAGTCTTGTACGCGTTTGCTTTTAATTTTAATCGTTAAGTTAAATCGCGTAAGCTAAAAATTATCATTCAACGTAAACGGGCATCAAACAATTAAATGTTTACGTCAAGAAAGTGTTAGATAATTATTTAGAGGATAATTATTAACTTTGCACATTTTATTTTTATTGGTTACGTAAAGTGTTTACGTTTCGTAATAAAAATACGTTTAGGCATTCCCGGAACCATTAAAACTTTTCTACGCTTCAACAAATACCTATTATTATACCCAATACCCAAAGTTTTATAAAACTTCACCCATGTGGGTCAAATTGTACATAAAATAAACCAACTAGAACCTACACTTTACAAATTATACATCTACATTTAATCTATACATCATTTAACTTCAAGTATTACTAGAATTCATCACAAAATATCTAAGACACCAACTAGTCCTATCCCCCCTAATTTCGGATAGAAAGTAGTCCCAGGGGGACATTTATCTCACATTCTACCAACTAGAACTTGTACAAATACAACTCATTATGTCTTATGTCCATGACTAGTGCTTTTGACCACCTTTTCTCCCTAATTCTCTCATCTTGTTTCTACAAGTCTTAAGACTTTCCATAGGTGATCTTTGACTAACACTTGTAGTATATATACATGTATAACTAGTAAGAGAAACACACACTTCATTTCTTTAAGCAAAAACTCACAATCTCTCTTGTTCTTTCTCTCCCTAGCCACAGCCAAACACCAACACCACCAAATAATTCATACAACTTTATTTAGCAAGTATACAAGTGATCTAACAGCATATCTAAGGTATTACAAGAAGGTTTGAAGGCTTGGTTTAGCATTTACAAGGGTTAATCAAGAAAGGTTTAGGATTAGGGTTTCATTGGATTTAGGATTTTCTAAGTATTGAAAGCTTGGGTTTAGTATCTAAACTAGGGTTTAGATATTGTTGTTCATCATCCTACTTCAAATTAAGGTCATCTAAAACTCTTAATCTATTTACATTTGTGATTTTATGTATATATAATGTTTATATAGTAAATCACCATCTAAGAAACTTATTAACATGTAAAATGGATTTTTACTTTTGATCATGGTATGATATACTTTTTCATATGTTATATGGATGTTAAATACTTGTTGTAATGAAATTATAAGTGATATACAAGTGTTGATTTATCTATAAAAAGTATATATAAACTTGTTACCTAAAAGTTTACTTAATAAGTTTATAATTAAAAGTGATAAGAGGACTTTGATATCCCACGATATAATCCAAACACAACTTATTAATAAGCACCAATAAGCAAGAAATAAGAAGAAATCTTAGAGAGAGAAATGTTGTAGAGGATTGTAACAAAGTTATAAACTAAAAAGTTATATAAAACAATCGTTTAAACAACATTTTAACAAAATGATCAAAATTTGTTATTTAAATTTGAATATAAAGTATATATTTTGTATTTTATAAAATACTACATGTTACGAGGATCGTAGGCATGTAGATAACTCGAAAAACCGATTTATAACGAAGGAGATACGACATTTGCAAGTTATACAATAATAAACGCTTTTATAAGAATTCTATAAAAACTTATTACAATTCCACCTCTGATATAAAGATTGGTATTTTTTCTCAGAAAGTACATATTTTTAGATTCCAAACATTAAGGAATCATAATTTTTAGATCAATAACGAAGGAGTTAATGGGATTTTTTTATGTTTACGAAATAAATAGTTTATTAAAAATAACTTTATAAAAATAATTACTGTTTCATCTCAGAAACATTTTGGAAATACATTTATTTAGATAACAACTTTTAAATTACGAATACGTGCTCGAAGGAATCAACTAAAATCAGGATTTAAACGAACAAGTGTTCATGATATTTACGAGTTTACGACGATTAATTTTATAAAAATAATTTATAAAAGTACATGAACAGTAAAAAGTACTGTTCACAAGGTTGAAAATATGAAAATGTAATATTTTGATAGTTCTTTTAATACGGAAGCGTTGATGTAAAATACGTAAGAAACTGACTTATAAACGATAAAGTAAGCCTTTGTGTACTAAGGAAATTAGTTGTATAGATACAATTTTAAACTTTAACTAAATATTATGTCTCTAATTCAAATAGATGGTGATGTGTCTATATAGAATTATATATGGTCTTAGTTATTCATAGTATTTAGTACTCATACGACCTATAATTAATTAGGTTGTATTCGGGCGTATTCGTGACGCATTTTTTGTTTGTGATTTACATTATCGATTCACTCACTCAAGGTGAGTTCATAGCCCTAGGTTTTACATTTATAATGATTTACAAGTTTTGGGGTGAGAAACATATGCATATTTTACAATTGGACGCAAGTGTACATTTTACATTACGATTACGTGTTTGCCTAAGTAGCGATAACCCTCTGAGCCCATTATCATGAACTGTCAATTACTTGTTGTGAGTACGAATGTTATAAATAGATCTATTTAGGATTGACATCTCCGTTCGAGTGAGTCATGCTCACTGTGCCGGTATGCCAGACAATGAACGTATACCATGTCGGATGGGATGTTGCGGGTTAAAACGTCATCACGGGCAATCTTAGCAATTTATATTGCAATTCATACATGTCGAGCTTCAGTGTCATGAGATTAGGGAAATGTAATTACATTTTATAATGTTTGCATCTGTTTCATTATCATAGGGAAATCTTGCTACATTATACATTTTACAAACCTATGAATTCACCAACATTATTTTTGACGTTTTAAAGCAATGTATTCTCAGGAGATCAATGAGGTACAAGACAAGGGATATATTGGTGGTCGTTATTTTGGAAGTCATATGCATTAAAGATTTGGTTGCATTAAATTTTGGGGATATATTTTTTATGGATTGAAATCTTTGTATTTTGAACAATGAATAAGTAAAGTTACAGACTTATGTAACAATAATTTGTTAAATATAATGTATCAGTTTTAAAACGACTTTTAAGTGGTCGTTCTTAAATATATATATATATATATATATCTCGTGCTATTGATCTGAAGTACCACCCCCAGACCCATATTCCGCTGCGACCCAATTTGGGGGTGTTACAAGATTCGTGAAGTGGATCATCATGAAAATGTGGCATTTTTGGTGATTCTTCAAAACCTTGAGAAATAATTATAGAATGTTCTTGTTCTTGAATTGATGTGATACCTATTGATGGAGCATCTTGGTTAATTGACGTAGACACAGGTGAATCAGCTAAATCAACAGCTCTTAGTACAGCAG